>PVKS010032140.1:0-22812 GCA_004027875.1 Aplodontia rufa
ACAACCCCGGTGTCCCTCACAGGAAGAATGGATCCAAAAACTGTGGTACATTTATACCATGGAATATTACACAGCAATTAGAAACAATGACCTTGCAGCCTTTGAGGGTAAATGGATGGTTATGGAAGAGATCATGATGAGTAAAATCAGCTTAACCCAGAGATCTAAGGGTCGATTGTCTCCACTCATCTGTGGAGGTTGGGACTAGACCCTGGACAATGAGAAAGTTGGTCTAGAAACATGAGTTAAATTCAGATAAGATGTAATGCTTTACAATCTAATAGTTTTTTTAGAGTTATAATGGGAAGGGGAAGGGAGGGATAAGGGAGGGTAATTGGGGGGGCACTCCTGGGGATAATTGCAATATGCAGAATATATACACATTTTATACACATTTTATATTATTTTGTTAAAATCTTTTAAGGTTGCTCAAAAATAAAAAAAATTTAAAAAAAATTAGCCCAAGGAGCAGAATTTCCTAGATTCTGTTGATCATGTTGTTTCTTTCTTTTTTTGTATAAAATTAAATTGTATATCAGTATGTTTAGAAATGCATATAAATAAAAAAATAGTGATATATAAAAAAAAGAGAGAGAGACTTGAAGACTGTGTGGAGCAGTGTTATCCAATTATTTAGTTTTAAATTTAAGTTGATTAAAATTTTAAAAAAATTCTTTAGTGGTATTGCCACATTTCAAGTGAAGTGAATGTTTCTCAAACAATTATGAGGATGAAGGGATATAGAATGTAAAGATGTAAGTGGGGCCTGGTCCGTAGTAAATGCTCTCTGGATGTTAGCTTTCTCTAGAATCTACACATGGAAGGTGGAAGTTCGGTGCTGAATGATAGAGAATCGAAGTGGATGTGGATTGTGCAAATGTGAAGGATTTTTTCCACATATGTATTATTAAAACCAAAGGACATTCTGTCAGAAATTTAGAATATGAAGAAAACAACTTTGGTATAAATGAAGAAGTTGCACTTTTACAGGTATTGCTATTACTTTTAGAATTCTTTGCCAAGGGCATTGCAAATGCTCTTGTGGGGGACTAATGGTTTTATGTAACTTACTGGAACCAGGACTCCCACAGCATTTTTTATGGTATGTTATTTCCTCAGTGACTCCTTCATTTATCATTGTTACTCTGTAAGATTGGTCTTCTCTTTTATTTTTCCATGAATTACAATTTTTCATTTCTTTCATTTCTTTCTTTAAAGCATAAAGCAGAGAGGTTGGGTAGTGGACCAACCTCTACTTAACACTCTGTGACTTCCCTCAGAGAGATTAAGTCATTTTTAAAATTCATCGTGGTCCATGTGAGGTTTAAAAGACAGAAGTTATATGTAAAGCCTCCTGGCACATGCTACAGTTTTTAGACATTAGGAAAATGCGTTCATTCAGGTAATATTTGCAATTGAGAAATTTAGACGATTTGGTTTTGGGGGGGATTTTGTGTCCTGGTTCTAGTGCAGCATCAGGCGTGTTGTTGTAAGCATTTACACATTAAATTAATAGTCCAAGAGTTTATGTATGTCTTTGTATTTGGAGACAAGATTGCCTATAGATTAGACCATTATTTCTTTTGTTTATTTTCCTCAGTGCTGTACCTATGTCAGGTGTTTTTTATAACTAAATGGTTAGGAAACAAACACTGTAAACAATAGCTGTGTAATACTCTAGATGGATTGTAAAGCACTGGGGTAGGAAATTTGCCTTTCACAATGGAACTGGTATTGGATTTTTTGCTAATAATTATATTTTATTTCTCTCAATTGAATGTGAGCAGGAAGGTCACAGTATACCTGTAAGTAATAAAAAGTAAGTGGAACCCATTTGTATTTAGAATCATAATGGTTAAAAAATTTAGATTTAATAACTGCTGGAATGCACATGCTGTAACTATATATTTTGTTTAAAAACATACTTACATATTTTATGTGATAAAATGAGATGTTTCCCAGTGTTGTCATTCTTAATTTGATTCATAATACCCTACCTGAATGACCAAGCATTATTATTTTACTGTCCAATTCTATGTTAGTTTCTTTCCATTAAGTGGACTAGATGATTTACCTTATTCTAATATTCTGTAGCAGTAGACCTTCAAAATTAGTGATCATTTATTTATTCAGTGAGTTAAAGTATATGAAATATAATTGAAAACCAGAAAATAAGCTAAAAAACCTTTAGCAGTAAAAAATGTGCCATTAAAAAACTGCTTACTAAAATTTGTATACTTTTCTTCTGGAAATACCCTTTAGGTACCTACTTACATACTGATATTATAACATATTACATTGATTCTAAGACCCACGTTTTCTTCACATTTAAAGATCTCTGAAATCTGGACTAGCAGCTTGAAACAATAATTATTTGCACAAGATTTAGTGAGCTGGCCTGGGTGGCTGGCACAGCTGGTGTGGCCATGTAGTCTTCATTTCTCCAGTAGACCAGTTTGGATCTGTTCACATGGCAGAAAGGCAGTGGCAAAACCAGCACTTCAGCTTCTGCTTTGGTCACTTTTGCTAATGTTTCTGAGCCCAAGCAAGTTACAAACCAAGCCTGGAGTTGGAGAGTGGAGAAATACACTCTGCTTCTTGATGAGTTGCCCGTTCTAGGATGGGAGAGACTTCTGAGGACCTTTTTGTGAACAATCTACCAAAATATTACAATGAATAGCATAGTGTAGTTTGATTTTTTGTTTCAGAGTCAAATATAACATATAATTGATGGCATCTTAGAGTTAATAAAATTTGATGGAAGTGTATTAGATTTTTAATGAAAAGAATAAAACATTCAACCTAAGAAATTAATACAGTCACCAGAGTGAAAGTGCAACCTTTCTCTCTACTTGCCCCTGTAAACCCTGGAGGCATAGCAGTTTGGCATATACTTATTATAGCAGGCTGAATACATCCTGTGACTATGTTGCCTTACATGATAAAAGATTTTTCACATACAGTTAAGGATCTTGAGATGGGCAGATTTTCCTGGGCTATTGGAATGGACTGGTGTAATGACCAGGGTCTTTGTAAGAGGGAAGCCAGAGGGATTGGAGTTGGAGAGGAAAAGGCAAGGTATAGATGAAAAGTTAAGACTCTTATAACCCATTCCTTTCCTCTCAGCCTTACTGCGTTGTCACACATGAGATTTTGGGGGACATCTCACATTCAGACCGTAACATGTGTTCTAATTTGAGTTCAACCTCTGTTGGTGATTATGAGTGCTTGTCTCCAAAAGCACTTGTTGGCAAGTGTATGGTGTAAGTACCAACCAGGCAGGAATTTTGCTCTGCTCACTATAGTATCCCCAGTGCCTAGAAAATAGTACCTGTTACATAGGAGGTGTTCAGAAAATATTTGCTGAATGGAAATCATAAGTGTATAGCAGCTGTGTAACATTGCTGGTGCTTTATTTCTTTTGGTGAATCTGCATATACCGAAGACTGCATATGTTCATAGTAGTTTAAGATAATAATTTACGATTGGTGGTCATTATAGTTGGCTGTTTTGTGATTTTTTTAAAAGATTGTTCTTTATTTTCAGTGATTTTATCATTGTGGTTTTGCTGCCGATTTATACTTGTCAGTGTTTTCATTTGATTACTATAGTACTGTTAAGTAATGGGTCCCCAACACTGTTGATTACTTGCTCAGTTGTCTATTTCATTCTTGCTGGCATTTGAACCCTAGTTTTGTTTAGGTGCCAACCCCAATCCCACATGACAAGCTTATTATAGTAAATTCATTCCCTTTGCCAGAGATTGGTTCAGGATTAGGCATGTCACCTGCAACATGAGCGGGGAAGGCTGCTGGGAGTAAGGGAGGAGGTACAAGCTGCCTCTCTGTTAGAAAGGGATTCACAAGGATGAAATGCTTCTCTGCTGCTTATTGTCTTGACTGGTTGTGACCACCTGGAGCTGCTATAGCAGTGTTGGGACTAGGAGGAGAGATAGACTGAAAATAAGTTGACATTCTGAATTGGTACAAGAGAGAAATGAAAAGAACTAGCTACCAAATTAGCCAGCCCCAGAGCTGTCTTACTGCTTCTACTTATCAGAAAATGAATTTTCCTCATCCCAGTGGAGAAATCCTAATTGAAGTTGGTGTCAGCATTGCCATTTTACAGTCAAGGAAACTGAGATGTATAGAGCTTTAATTGGAACCATCATCAGTAGTCTGTGAATTCACTGTTGAAGCCAGAAGAACTGAACATGAATATTGATTCCTAGTCTAGGGGCCTCCTTGTTCCACTTTATAGCTTTTCCATAAACAGCCTTGCCTCCGTATGTGGAAGGAACTGGATCACCAAAGTTACGTATTTGTGTTTGAGATGCATTTATTTATTTATTTATTTATTTATTTTAGAGAGAGGGACAGTGAGACAGAGAGAGAGAAAGAGTCAATTTTATTTATTTTTTCATGTGGCTTTCATGGGGCACTTCGTTGTGTATGTGGTGCTGGAGTTTGAACTCGCATACTTGTGCATGCCAGGCAAGTGCCGTAACCACTGAGCTACTGCTCTAGCCCTGAGATGCATTTTAAACAGTTCCTAATTATTTGGTGCTTGGTTACCTATGACGGATATTGCGCCAAAATTTTATTTTTCTTAACATGGCTACATAAATTAGAACAAAATCCTTTTACAAATAATTCTTTTTTTTAACTCTTTTTTCCAGGTATACATTTCAAATCATTAAACTCTGCTTAAAACTTGTAGATATATATTTCAAAAAGTGTAATAAATTCTTAGAATTGATATGATCCACCTGTAAAATGAAGAATTAAAATCATAATTGCCTGTGCCATTGGGCTGGATGGAAATAGGGCCTTTATTTTATGTCTGCCTTTGGAGGCTGTATTGATCCCCTTTACTAGGCAAAGCTTATGGTTGACCATATGCATGGTATTTTGTGCACTGCCATTCTTTGTTGACTTTCTCCTCTGTATTCCATTCCATTCTTCTCTCCATCTTCCTTCCCCTTACAGGTAAGAGGGTAAAAAGATTGTGATCAGGAGCATGTGGTACGTTCCTTCATATTGCAGGGGCAAATCAGGAGTGTATTCAATCTGAGTAAGAGTTTGTTTTATTCATAGTTGAATAATTCATTTAAAAATTATCTAATGCCATCAAATCACTTTGATGGGGTGGGGGATGGTTAGTTTTTTATTTTTTTTTTAAGAAAGAGAGAATCAGCTTATTTAATTTTTCATTACTCCAACACTTCGTTGTGTGTATGGTGCTGGGGTGCGAACAACCCGGGTCCTCGCACATGCCAGGCAAGCACTGTAACTGCTGAGCCACCATTGCAGCCTAGGGTTAGGTATTTTTGAAAAGAAAATTATTCTTGATGGAAGCAGTGGTGGCTGCAAAGATGACTAAGGTTATTGTTTGGGAAGGAGGACAAGGGACTCCCAATTGCCTGCTTTGCCAGGCTGAAGCAGCTGCCATGTTGGATAAGACTCTTATCCAACTCTTATCCATGTTGGATAAGACTCTTATCCAAGCTCTTATCCAGGGCTCTTCTTCCATCCTTCTTAGAGGGTGGAAGACTGGTTAGCTGGAGTGAGGGTAACAGAGGACTACGTTTTCAGGGCTTCCCCCTGGAAAGACAGTGGTTAAATAGTTCCCTCAGCTTGTTCTTTTCATATCTCATCTGGTGAAATACTTTGAAGATTATGATCTTAGTGGCAGGACTTTAATTTTGTACCTTCTGGAATATTTTCTTAATTCTTGGGAATTGTTTAATGACAAGAATTTTAAAATTTCCATCTTGTGTAGTTGTTAAGAATCTTTCATCAGATGTCATTTTTTTCACTGAAAAATCTTATGTCCTTAAAAATTTGTTACAGCTAAAATGGAAACATGTGGTGTCCTAATAATTTTAATTTTTAAACCAAGATTATCACAGGTGACACCATATGTTGCTGATTACTGACTTCTCCTTAAGGGTGCTCTTGAATTTCTATTTGAGTACTGAATGATTTGACTTCTCCTTTTTGGAAAAAAAAATATATATATCTATCTGAGTGGAGACCTTGCCCTTCAAACCAGCAGTTTTTCTTCAGGAACTTATCTCAAGCCATAAAATTGGAAAGGGTGTTTAAAATCTATGTGAAGATATTGGGTGAACCCTCATATATAGTTTAAATAATATATTCTGCTGCAAGGCACGGAAAACCTGACTAGTGGTGTTTCAAACAGGGAAGGGGTTCTTTTCCTCTTGTAACAAGAAGTCCAGAGGTGGCTTTCCAGGGGTGGTCAAAGAAGCCCTTGGAGACCCAGGCTGCTTCAGGCTCTCCATTCAGCCATCTTTAGTGATCTTGTCACTTTGAAGTCTTGGTGTTGGCTGCCCTCCAGTCAGCTTCGTGTCTGCTTTCCAGGCAGGCAGGCGAGGAGGGCAGATGGCAAAAGGCATGTACCAGCTGTGCCTGTTCTCTTTCAAAGAGCTTCCTGGAAGCTCAGTTCAGTGACTTGCGCTTACATCTCGTTAACCAGAACTGTGTCATTCTGCCCTAGCCGCACACAGGCTGGGAAATGTAGTTGTTTGAGCTGGGTACATTGCCTCCTTGAGCATTATTGGAATTCCATTAAAAAATATTTTTTAAAAAATTGTGCATCTATTGTCTAAACTCATGGACTCAGGAAGAATAAAATAAATGGCTATTTATTGAAAACCCACCGCGCACTGGTGCTGCGCTGGTTGTTTTTGAGTGCCTTAGCTCTTAGGTCATCCATGCATTGATGTAAAAGAATAAAGTAAGCTCAGGGTAGAGTTAAAGAGCTAAAAAAGCAGGTTTAGTTGTATACTTTGTAAAAATGTTCTCTCAATAGACACAGTAAGCTTGTGGTTAATTTAAAGGACTATATTTTAAAATCCAGGGGTTTTTTTTTTTTTTTTTTGAGAGAGAGAATGAGAATCAATCTTGTTTATTTTTTTTGCATTAGGCCTTTGTTTCTCTGACACTTAGTTGTGTATGTGGTGCTGGGGTTCGAACCCAAGTCCTCACACATGCAAGGCATGTGCTCTACCATTCCAGCCCCTAAATCTAGAAATTATAATAATTTTAATAGATTTAAAAATTTTAATTAAAAAAGTCTACAGGTTTAAAGTCAGAGTTCATAAGTAAAGGCTTGGATTAAAAAAGTGTTTGCAACATTAAAAAGTCTGAGCATTTGCAGTAAAAATCACTACAAATACATAATGAAAAAACCTAACTTTGTTAAAAAGTAAAAAATGCTGACAGGAGACATTTGTCCAAGGAAAACAAATAGTAAAAAAAAAAAAAAGAAATAATTAAATCAGTACAAGTTAAAAGAAACGCTGAAATACCACTTTATATTTTTTGTTTTTAAAGATTGAGGGACAGTGAGAGAGAGGAGAGAGACAGAGAGAAATAATTTTTTTTTAGTTTTTCACGTGGCTTTGTTGCTCCAACACTTTGCTGTGTGTGTGGTGCTGGGGTTCAAACCCACATACTCATGTATGCCAGGCAAGTGTCGCAACCACTGAGCCACCGCTCCAGCCCCCATCAAATATTTTTAAAAATTGTTAATATCCAGTTTTATAAGACTCTAAATGAAAAGACACTTTTGTATTATATTAATATTAGAGTTGATACCATCATTTTGGACAGTAGTTTTGGCAGTCTCTTGATTTGATACGTAACATACCATTTGACTCAACAGGCTCATTTTTTGGGACAGATTTTACAGAAGTGCTAGCTAGCATGGTTTTACAAGGTGTTTACTGCAGCATTGCAATTAAATAAGACATGTGGAACAGGCTAAAATGTCCATCAGTAGGGCCATGGTTAAATAGATTATGTTATAACCATATGAAAGTCTGTAGTGAGTATACTGGTTTTGTGATGCTTCTCCTTCAAAACTGTGTATATAAAAGAATTGGGGTAATTATTCACTTTAATTAACTGGGTATTAATTGAATTTTTTACAAGAGTTACTTACTCTGTGTTTTGCAAGGATGAAGTATTAACCAGCAATGCCTTTTTTTTAAAAAGAATTTTTTAAAATGAAAAAAATAGGTATTTGTGATTTCCAAAATGCTAAAATGCAGATAGTGATTTTTATGACTTGTTTTCTGGGAGAAGGGGAAGCAAATGATGTGGAGTGGGAGAGAAAGCAATGTGGGTTAGTGAACAGTCTAGAGACTATTGGAAAAGAAAAAATCTATCTTCCTTCTCGTAGTCACGTGTCAGACACAAAGGGGTGGATTAAACTGTAGCAACAGACAACCACCAGATCTCAGAATTTTGTTTTTAACTCTTGGTTTGTGATTCTTCATGTATCTGTGACTATGCAAACAGAGCTGATGGGCTAAGCCAGCCTCCGTAAACATGAGCATTACGAGCTCAATGTGACAGGGAAAGGGATTTGGGAGATCCCACACTGGCTTTTATTATGCATTTTTCAGTTCTCTGTACTTACCTATGTTTGTAGGATTTGGTTGAGTGGGAAGGTGACATACCATTATGAGCAAGGAAATCGTGTTAGATAATCCTATGCTCATGAAATGTAAGAACAAAGTTCTTTACTTATATTGATGTTGGGTCATTTGGAAGAAAGTTTTCCTTATCTGGGCATCATGAAGTTCCTACTCCCTCTGATCTTATTTCCTTCCTTTTCCCATAATCCTCTTAGTCTTTTTATCTTTACCATCCTAAAGGAGTCAGCCCTTAACCATACTGTTTTCCAAGGAATGAGCAGACATTTCAGGACCTCAGAATTTCAGGATATTTACAAGACAGATATTTTTCCTAGAACCCAGGAGGAAGTAGGAAATCCCTCTTGCCACTTTAATAGCATGGTGGGTTGAGTTTCAAGAAACTTCTTTTTCTTTCTTTCTAAAAAGAGGGACAGTGAGCGAGAAAGAATCAGTTTTATTTAGTTTTTCATGTGCCTTTCATTGCTTCCACACTTCATTGTGTACATGGTGCTAGGGTTCATAGGCGGGTACTCTCACATGCCAGGCAAGCACCATAACTGCTGGGCCACCACTCCAGCCCCAAGTTTCAAGAAATTTGAAGAAACGCTTCCATAGCCTGATTACTTTGACATGCCAGGCTAACTTTGTAGGCTTCGAATTTTCTGTGCTAACCTATAGATTTATTGGTTTTATTTTTCTATTTTAGCCATCAAATAGAAAAAGCTCTTAAGTTTCTGCCATATTTAAAGAAACCTGTTTATAAAAGATGAAGCTGCCCATGTGTTTCTATTTACTGTTAGTTTCACCTGCAGTTGTTCAGCAGTCTTGGTCTGACAAAGAAATCAGATCCTATAAAGAGCAATCATACCTTAGTAGTTACAGGCATGTAGGTTAATGTCAAATTCTGGGATGTCTCTACAGTTCAAGTGGTAAGCACCCTCTGAATTCAACAGAATTTCATGTCATTATCCTTGGCCCCTGGTGCTTAGTGTTACATTTTGGTAGCACTTTCTTAGAAGTATCAGATCAGTACAAAAAGGGCAGGAAAGAGAATTAGCATTTTTGTGTTTTGAGTCCTGACTATGCCAGCACTATGTTGTATACATGCTATCTCATTAGAAGTTTGCTTTAGGCTAATTGATGGCCTTGTTCCTCACACTAGTGGCAATGCTACTAATAATAAATAGTGCTTTACTAGTCTGTCTCAGCTCCTAGCTTCTGAACTTCTTGAGAACAGAGATTATATCCTGTTCTGCTGTATATCCATAGTTGTGTTTCCTGATGTCTAACCAATAAGTTACAGATGGCGTTGCCTCACCGTGGGGATATGTTCCAATAAACCCACTGGAAGCTGAAAACATTTTAAGTTGAAGATGCACTTAATCTGCCTGCCCTACTGACTATCCTGGTTTAGTAACAGCATGCTGCAGAGTGTCAGTTGTTTACCCTTGTGATCTTGTGGCTGACTTGATCTCCTGGCTGATTCAGAGCTGCAGTTCTTGCTGCTACCCAGCATCCTGAGAGGATCAGACTGCATATTGCTTATCTCTGGCCCAGGAAAAGATTGACATTCAAAGTTGGTTTCTACTGAGTGAATCATTCTTGCACTGTCATAAAGTTGAAAAATCACAAGTCAAACCATCATAAATCAGGGACCATCTGTAATTGAATGAATGCCTGTGTGAATGGATGATTCAATGGATGAGTGGACCTGGAGTCAGGTGTACCTCCTGGTTCTCAATCTGGAGAACTTTGTGATTTAGAAATAATTAATGGATTTTGAAAATGATTGATGAATGTTAGAAAAGTTTCCTAATTGGTACAGTGCAGATTGTTTACCTTGTGTAAAGTGATCCTGCTTATTCCTGTCACTTATGACACCACTCCAAACCCTTATTGTTAGTATAGAGTATCAGGTTGTGGCTGATTAACCCATATTTTCATTGCATATTGTTAGAATTTCCCTGAACACAGACATTACAGTTCTAGAAGAGGGAAGCTTGCCAGTGCAAAACAATGAGGGCTTAGAGTGCCTCCTCCCTGCCTGTCCCCATCCTCAATCCTGGAGGAGGGAGTGCGAAGAGGGAATGGGTAGTGCCACATACCTTTCATCAAGCAGCAATCACAAGACCGGAGCTTACCCCCCTCAGTGAGGCTAGAGGAGTGAACAAATATGCAAATCTTTGGCTTGTGTAAAATGCTATTACTAAGGTGGTGAGGTGTGGCACTCAAAGTGGAGGACAAAGCAAGTTATGCCTCACTTTCTTTTTTCTTTTTTGGTAATAAGGGTATCAACCCAGGGCCTTGCACATGCTAAGCAAGGGCTCTCCTTCTAGCTACATTCCCAGCCCTCACTTTATTACTTTGACTATCCTTTCTTTCTCAATAGTCACAAAGACTTGCTTCCTCCATCTCCAGAAACAGGTAAATACAGAGCTCCAAAATGTATTTAGTAGAGATTCTTCTTCCCCCTTCCAAAATTGGATAATGGAAGTGAGGTCCTCCAGATAAGGTTGGGGAGTGTGTTCATTTTACCTCATATTGTGAGCAATTGAAATAAGGGGAATAAATAATAGTTAACGGAACATGCAAGCAGAGAGAATGATCCCTTATTTTTCCAGGCGATCTGGGCTGATCTTCCCTACAAGCTCCTTCCCAGTACAGAAACACAGGTTCAGCCCAATAAAGTTAGCCTGATACAACCATTTCACTAGTTTTAAGTGCCCAGATTCTCATATCTCCTCTTCCTCCACATTCCTCACTCAGATGATAGGTATCTGGGTGAGGGAGGGGTAGACACACTTCTCTCATCCACTTCCTCTTTTAGTTCTGGCTCTTTCTTCCTGTGGCTTCAGTGAAGTGAAAGGGATTTAGGAAAAAAACGTGTTTGTTTTTGTTTTTCTTAGGATAAGGCCTGGGGTAAGCCTTCATCCTTTCTCTCCTCCCCTCCTCCAGCGTTTCTGTGCTAATAGAAGCCTATTCTAGGCAGAGGATACCCTTCATAGTTTGGGGGTCGATCATGTTCAGTACAAGCACATTAATTCATTTAAAAATTTCTTGATTCATTAGCACTAGAAGAATTAAATGGGCACTGATTACCTGGGAAAGCCAACCTGGAAGCATTTAGAATTTAGAATTGAAGATTCCTAAGGACTTCACATCTCTGAGTGAAAGTTTGCTTTTGATTTGGGGCGGGGGCAATACCTGGGAATCCAGGTCCTTGTGTACTGAGCTACATCTCCAGCCCTTTTTAAAATATCATTTTTGAGACAGGGTCTTGCTGAGTTGCCCAGGCTAGCCTTGAATTTGTGATCCTCCTGCCTCAGCTTCTTCAGTTGCTGGGAGTGTGTTGGAATCTTGATATGATTGCATTAGCAGGCCATTTTTGTGCTTATTTTCCTTTAATTTAGCATGTGCTCAAACAAATGTTGAGTCCCCAGCTCTGCTCTGGGCACTGTAAATGAAGATCTTTACCACTGTGGAACTTCAATGCTTCTGGGGAGAAATAAAAGTCACGATCAACACAGGAAGAATATGAGGCTGGAGCCTTGGCTCAGCGGTTGGAGTGCTTGCCTGGTATGCCTGAGGACCTGAATTCAAACCCCAGCACCACATACATAACTAAGTTTTGGAGAAACAGACCAGTTGAAAAATTAAATAAAATTGATTCTCTTTTTCTCTTTCATTCTCTCCTTCTTTCTTTAAAACAAAACAAGAGAAGAGTATGTTCAAAGGTGAACAATGGGAAAAGGCACTGTGGGAAAAACCATAGAGAACTGAGAATCCAGGTATGAGTAGGGGAAGATGGTGACCTTTCTACTTTTTAAAAGGAATGGCCAGAGTACTTCTCATTTCTTGCTTCGTTCAATATTTAAAACTAAAAATTTGAAGGAGGTCAGCCAGATGTTATCTGGACGTGAATCCTCTGGCAGGAATGTCCCTGGTGTTTAGCTGGGAGGCCTTTTGCCCAGAAAGAGTGAAAGACGGGAGGAGAGAGCTAGGAGGTCAGGGGGATGTCACAAAATGAAAGGTGACATTGTGGATCATTGTGAAGGTTTAGGCTTCTGTTCTGGTAAAATAGTTTTGAGCAGAGCAGTGATGAGATTTCACTTGTTTTAGTGCTGTCCACTGACCCTTATGTGAGAGTGGACCAGGTCAGGGAACGGTGCGGGTGGCGAGGCTAAAAGCTGGAGAAGGTGGCTTTGACCAGAATGATGGTGGCAGAGGTGGTAAGGCTCAGAATATATATATATACTTTCATAATTCAGACGACTTGGCAACCTCTGGTCAAGTTGTGATGTTGTGAACTACTGTAGGTATTTGGTCTTCCTCCCATTTCCTGGCACACAATTGCTAAAACCCTGGGAATCTCTCAAGTGATAAGACTGGCTGGTTTACTGATGAGGTGGCTGGTGTCTAGGATTCCCTAGACAGTCCTAGGACGGAGGCTGGTCACTAAAATGACCATGTGAGATGATGCACTGATCCATATCAGTGGATCAATGCACTGATTAGGTTTAATAATCTAGTAATTTCACCTCTGAGCATTCTTGCATTGAGGGTTGAGACTTTCAGCCCTGACCCCAAACCTCCAAGAGGGGCAGAAGGCTAAGTAGATCACCAGAGACTTAACCAGACAGGCCTATATATTGAAATCTTGATAAAACCCCACAAGGATAGATTTCAGAGTGATTCTGTATTGCAGAACATGTGGAGGTGCCTAAGGGCATGCCCAGAGAGGAATGGAGGCTCTGCACTTCATCCCACATGCCTTGCCCTATACATGCATCTGTTTTAGTCAGCTTTGCATGGTCACTGTGACCAAAGGACCCAACAAGAACAATGTAGAGAAGGAAAAGTTTAGAGTTTATTTTGGCTCAGTTACAGAGGTTCAGTCCACGATTAACTGATTCCGTAGTTCTGGGACCAAGGTGAGGTGAAGCATCATGGTGGAAGGGCAGAGTGGCGTGGCAGAAGGAAGCAGTTCAGGACATGACATCAGGGAAGCAGACAGAGCTTTAGAGAACTTTGCTCATCAGGGACAAAATAAAGACTGCAAAGATATGCCCCCCAGGGACAAACATCCTTCAGTGATTAGGGTAAAGGTCTCATAATCTAATCATTTCACCTGTGAACCTTCTTACATTGTCCTACACATGAGCTTTTGGGGGATACCTCATATCTAAATTCTCTTCTGTCACACTGTTCATCTGTATCTTCTGTAATAAATGGGCAAAAATAAAGTGTTTCCCTGAGTTCTGAGAGTCTCACTAGCAAATTAACTGAACCAGAAGAGGGGGTTGTGGGAGCCTTGATTTTTTTTTTTTTCTTCCTAAAAAAATTTTTTTTTTAAATTTGGGAGCCCTGATTTTTAGCTGGTCCAGCAGAAAGAAGCACAGGTTACATCCTGAGGCTTGGTACTGGCATCTGATAGACAGGAGCAGTCTTGTGGGACTGAGCCCTTTCTTAACCTGTGGGCTCTGTTGCTGCTCCAGGTAGAAAGTGTTGAAATTGAACTGCCTTAGAGGGCACCCAGCTCGTGTCTGCTGGAGAATTGCTTGTTTGGTATGTGATGTCAGAGGTGTTGTGTTGAGTGACTATGAAGAGAGTAGAAAATGCACTTCATTATTTTCCTGTCTTAGTAATTTAACACAAGTGTATTGAACGATGTTTTAGCCATA
This sequence comes from Aplodontia rufa, assembly GCA_004027875.1. Classification (NCBI taxonomy): domain Eukaryota; kingdom Metazoa; phylum Chordata; class Mammalia; order Rodentia; family Aplodontiidae; genus Aplodontia; species Aplodontia rufa. Next base: position 14,128 of record PVKS010032140.1, read on the forward strand.
CACTTTCCTAGTTTCAGTATGTTGTTACCTACTCTAAATTAAGAAGGCGTATGGGGCTGAGGAGTGCACAGTGATAGAGCACTTGCCTTGCATGCCTGGGGCCCTGGCTTTGGTTCTCCAGTATCACACACACAAAAAGTGCATGTGCATAGCATCTGAGTATGCAGATGTTTAGGAATGCAAAACTCATGTTTCTTGCCTTCTTTTAAAACTGGAAACAAAGTAGCCATTCTTGAACCCCAGTTATGTAATAAAAAAGAGTACCTCTGCCTCTGTCTTAAAAACAATACAGACATCCTTTAAAAATATTACTGTTTATAATATACAAAGAATTGTTTTGCCATGTTCTGCTCGACTCCAAGGCAACTACCACCAAAATTTGATACCTATTCTCAACAAGAGTCAATTAAAATAGTCTTCAATTTGGAGATTTTCAGATGTTTAATAGAAAAGTGGCAGTCATTTCTAGAAAAAGTCTCCCTAGACTTGAGAGCTAAGCAAAAATATTACTGAGGCCAACTAAAATCATATGGAATTCAGCCAAGATTAGCTCAGAAGGTGGAATGCTGACAGTGCAGGGGTGAGATGCAGCCAGGACCTGGAAAAGGAAACTGATAGCAACAGAGGGTATTTTCATCTGATGCAGCATTTAATACTAGGCACTCCAGGGAGTTACTTTTGTTTGTTTTAATATTTCCATACCTTGTTTATATCTCAGCAAATGAGTCCAAGTGAAGGTTTTTTGTTTTTTGTTTTTTTTTTTTTTTTTAGAAAGAGAAGAACAGTGAGAGAGAAAGAATCAATTTTTTAAATTTAGTTTTTCATGTGTCTTTCGTTGCTCTGACGCTTTGTTGTGTATGTGGTGCTGGGGTTTGAATCCACTTGCATGCCAGGCAAGCACCATAACCACTGAGCCACCACTCCAGTCCCCCAAGTGAAGATTTTTAGTAAAACTTTCCGTCGTAGTTGGGTGGCCCAGAGCACCATGGCAGCTAGGTGTGGCCTGTGCCACAACAGTGGTCTCCCAGTGAGTCTCTGAGGGAAGACAGATGGTGAAGAGGAAAGAATGTTTTAGAATTTCACTTGGAGTCTCATACTCTCTCTCTCTCTCTCTCTATATATATATATATATATATATATACTGTAAACTTTATTGAGCCACAAAATCCTGTCACAAATTTTTAAAAGAAACAGTACCCAAAATTACCCTCTGTGGCAGTAACATCAGACAATAACAATAATAAAAATGTAAAAACAAATAACAACAACAAAAAACCCAACAACCCATAACCATGGCATCAAATCTGGGATTTCAAAACATCATCTTTCCAGAGAAAACAGCATTGTAATATATCAACAAATAACAATAACAACAAACACTCTACATATTCACAATCTATGATGAGTCTCATACTTGTAAAAGAGGGAATGAGGTCCAAGTTTGCCTTTAAAACATAAGTGATTCAAAAATAAGACCTGAATCTTCTTCCATTACAAGTACTTGTGGCAGTGTTTCTACAGTAGGAAGAAGACAGGGTGTGAAGTGAGACTAGTGTGGTTCAGATTCAAACTTCTCTTCCTGTTGTCTGTGAGGCTTGAGCAACTTAACTGGCCAAGTGTCAGTTGTCTTCTCTGGAAAAGAGGGTTAGTACCTCCTTATTAGAGGCATGGTAAGGATTGTACCAGGCAGCTTGCGTAAAAATATAGGAGCAGCCTCTACCGTGCAAGGCTTAATAAAGAGCTCCCTCCTCTTTCTTCACCAGTGGGGCTCACACCATTAATTTTGATGGGCAGTTAGCATCTTAGATGTTTATAGTTTGTTTAGTTTCATATGTGAAGTATGTTACATTTCATGAATTATGTGTAATGTGGCAGGGCCTAAAACAAAATGAAATAAATGTTTTTAGTTAATCTTTTTGTTCATAGTTTGCTATTTACAAATTCAGTGTTTAATGCCCTTTGTCACATTACTTTAGACAACTGCAGTAACAAAACAGGCAAAGACTACTTTCCATTCCTTGTGAAGGAAAGAAAGGATGACCTAACAGATCCTTTGATGTCTTACACTTATCGATGAGTTGCTTAACCCTGCACATCATATTTAAGGGTTTGTTTTTGTTTTTGTTTTTGTTTGTTTTTGGTGGTGCAGAGGATTGAACCCAGGCCCTCAAGCTAGGCAAGCATTCTACCATTGATCCCACCCTGCACATTAGGTTCAAATGAATGGAGTTTTCTTATCAGAGGATTTGTAGTATCTAAAGAGGGCCTTAGAAACTGAATAGTATTTCAAACATAGGATCATAGCTCTAAGATTGAGCAACAGGATAAATTCTTGCAGGGTTTAGAAACTTCTTTTGATGATATGTTTGTGTTCTCCTTGGAGCATTTCATTCTGCTATATGTGGTCAGTTGTGATGGCTTTAAACTGTACATTGACAGTTTCCTTGGATCTGAAATGAGGAGATTGAATTGATTCTTTCTTGGGTGCTCTACCACCTTTAAAATTGAAAATCTGAGACCCAGATTTTTAGTTTTAAAGCTGGAGAAGACATACTTGGAAGACATCTCTGATACCATTGGTAAGTGCTGGTCTGCTCGTGGGAAGCATCTCAAGCTGTTCTCTCTCACTTGGAGAGGGTGAACAGAAGGAAGTCACTGGAGCACACCAAATGGATAGTGTGGGCTTCTGCCAGCCTGCTGTGGTCTCTGAACATTCATCTTGTCTCCAGTAGACTCAGGAGCACAGATGGTTACTGGTATTAATTAAATATCAAAAAGAATTTGAGCACCTTGGAAATAGAGGCAATATATGGATTGTTTTAATATCTTTGTGAAGTATGATGCATGCTATTGGGGTCAATTGTATTTAAGTTTCTCGATTTAATGTGACTGTCGGATAGGCTCTGGAATGATTAAAGTTTCCAAGCTCTCACTGCAAAAGAGTTTACCTATTTTTAATTTCCTTATTTATCTATAAGGGCTATAGTCAGTAATAAATAAAGACATTAAAAATGCTTAGAGACCTGCTTGGTTTGTACTAGAGTTACACCGCATGTAGAGGACAATCATGAACAATACCATGAGCTTCCTTTGTGTGGTAGTAAATTAGAAAACCTCATACACACATGAAGTGAATCATACATGAATCAACTTGAAAGAATCCTAATGGAGAAACAAGAAAAAAGTACCTGTGGCATTATGGCCAAAGAATAAGTGAGCCCCTTCTTTTGTTCAGTCAACACTTTTAGTTCTTTATATATACATATGTTTTGGGGTTTTTTTGTTTATACAATTATTACATTCTTATGAAAAGTACAAGAAAAAGTATAAGAAGCAAGTGATAAGAAACCATCATGATCTTGCCATCCAAGTGCTACTACTCTGGGCAGGTTTCCTTTCATTCTTCTTTTTTTTTAATCTTACTATAGTTAAGATCATATTATAGGACTGAAGAGGTGGCCCAGCAATTGGAGCGCTTGCCTAGCATGTGCGAGGACCCAGGTTTCAACCCCAGCATCACATACACAACTAAGTGTTGGAGAAATGAAGGCCAGATGGAAAAATAAATAAAATTGATTCTTTCTCTTATTCTCTTTCTCTCTCATTCACTCCCTCCACAAGTCATATTTTATATACAGTCTTAAAAGCCTGATATTCACTTAACGTAATGTCCCTCATACCAGGAGGATAATAATGGAAATATGGAACCTAAGTCTTTAAGACTGAGTTACTCAGTCGGCCTGGAACCATCTATTTTCTGGTCCTTTTGTTTAAATTATATCTTTTTTGTTTAAATCACTTTAGTTGAATATTCTATTTTTTGCAGCCAAATAACATCTTAAACTGAGAAAACTGTTGAATTTATTAGTTATTCCCATTTATAATACTTTGATAGCATGTGAATGCAGAATAAACATCTGCAAGTAGAATTTCTGGATCAAAGTGATACCCTTTCTTGTTTTTGATCTCTGAGGATTTCCTTTCTTGCCAGCTTATCGTGAGACTTTTAAGATATTTTTTATTTCAGTGAGTTTGTTTGTAGTGTGTCTTAGTGGTCAGTTTGCCATAGTGCCTGCAAAGTTATTTCTTTATATATACTTTTGAACAACTACTATACATCTGGCACATGTGTACACATTACCTCATTTAATACTCTGGGAAGATGGTAGTGTTTTGCTTTCTCACACAATTTATAGGAATTCTTGTTTTCTAGGGGTGTTTAACCATCAGTGTTCGCTGGATGATTGGTCTTAACCTTGGTATCTTGTGTTAGGTTTTCAAATTGCTGTGTTTTCTTACTGTTTATATTTTTTTCTGAGTTTTATTTCACTTTATAAGTTTTCCATTTTTAAAGAAAGAATAAAAAATTCTCTTTATGACTTGAGCTATAGTTTTTGCTCCCACTCTGGGCACATTTAAAATGTGAACTTACTCGTTTGTCATTTTAATAGTTTTTATGGTGTTCCCCTAAGCCTTCTGAGTGCTTCAGCTCTTCCCTCTTCTCCCTTTGTCCCTCCCTCCCTTCTTTCCTTCCTTCCCCTTATCTCCTAAATTTTGCTGAAATAAGAAATATTTGTTCATATTAATTTCTTTTTTTCATTTTTTGGCTTTTTTACATATACATGACAATAAAACATACAGTGACATAATTATAAAAGCATGGAGTGTGACTTGTCCTAATTTAGTTCCCAGTATTTCCCCTTCCCCTCACTTCATGCTGTTTTTCTTAATATGCTTCTTTGCATCCTTTCTGAATATTGCATTATAATTTGAGCCGCATGGAACATGTATTGTTTAGACCACTCTAATTTTGTTAGCTTTATTTTGCTCACTGCTGTTCCTTTTACCCTTCTGTGTGTCTGTATTTTTATGTCTTCTTCTTTCTTAAATTCCTCTATTTTAATTTACTTAGTTTTATTGATTGGATAATATCCCTTCCTTAACATTTTTCCAGGGGAGCGGCTCAGTGGTTACGGTTACAGTGCATTCTGAGGATGCGGGTTCAAATCTCAGCACCATGTACACAACGGAAGTGTTGGAAAAGCCATATGAAATACTAAAATAACATTGATTCTCTCTTTCTCCCTCTCACTGTCTCTCTTCTCTTAAAGAAACAAACAAGGGCTGGAGCAGTGGCTCAGCGGTTGTATCGCTTGTCTGGCATCGCCCATGTACACAACAAAGTCCCGGAGCGACAAAAGCCATGCGAAAACTCAATAAAAATTGATGCTCTCTCTCTCTCTCTCTCACTGTCCTTCTCCCATAAAACAAATAAACAAACACAAAAACAAACAAACCATTTTTCCAGGTAGCATATGCAGAAAGTGTACTTTTGAGTCCTTTTATGTCTATCATGATAATGATAGTTACAGTATTGATAATTTAGCTAAATTTAGAATTCATACGTCAGAGCCTTTTCAGAGTCCTACAAATCTTACTCTGTTTTCTTTTATCTCATTCATATTTTTTTAAATTTTTATAAATCGGGGCTGGAACGGTGGCTCAGTGGTTTTGGCACTTGCCTGGCAAGCACGAGGACCCGATTTCAAACTCTAGCACCACATACACAACTAAGTGTTGGAGCAACTAAGGCCATGCGAAAAACTAAATAAAGTTGTTTAAAAAAAATTTTTTTTTTTAAAAATCTTGGTGGAGGTCCAGCTATCTATTGGATGCTTTTTTTCAGAAATTTTCCTGGGATGCATGGATCTTTCCTTTCTTTCTTTCTTTTTTTTTTTCCATCTGGCCTTCACAAATTTGTTTTTACTGTTTTCAGAACTGGACTATTATTCTTGTATCTTTTTTTAAAAATTCAGAATTGAGTAATTGCATAAGTATTATTTGGCTCCTGTGGTAAGTAAAGAGTTAGTTATATTGTTGATTCCACCCCACCCCCAGATCCCTCCCACCTCCCTCCCTCTCCCCTCTTCCTTCCCCACTCCCCCTGCATGGATCTTTTTATGACAAATTCTGCCAAGTTCTGAGTAGATTGATACTTTGTCAGAAATACTCATTTCAAAGTTCTACTTGGCCCATTATTTATTACTTCTTATTATTTCTTGTCTTTTTTCTCCCTCTCTCATTTTGAAATTCCTATTACACAGCACTGTGGTTGACGGTCCCCTCAAAACTTATATTAAAATTTCATTGCCTTTGTGACAGTCTTAAGAGGTGGAGCATTTCGAGGTGTATTTGTTAGGAGGACTCCACCTCAAGAATAGATTAAGGCTATTTATAAGAACTTGAGGCTGCGATTCTCTTTCCCTCTCTTGCCCTTCTGCCTTCCACCATAGAATGACACAGCAAGAAGGCCCTTGCCAGAGGCGACCTCTTGATCTTGGATATTTCAGTGTCCAGAAATGTGAGCCAATAAATTTCTGCTCATTATGAGCTGCTCAGTCTGTTGTGTTCTGTTAATAGCAGCACCAGAGTAAAAGCCACTTGTATTTGATCTAGTTGTAACATTCAGGTGCTATAGTTTATACTACTTCCTCTTGTTCTCTTTTCTATTCCTTTATGGTAGGTAGCTTTTGTATCAGTGATGCAGAGTCCTTTTGAATTTTCCTAAGAATGTAAATTTTAAAAATTGCAAACTTGTTTCTTGTGATTATCCTAATTCTGCAAATTTTCCCACAGCTCTTAAAATACTAGGTCTTTTCTCCTGTCTGTTTTGCTAGCTTCTCTGCTCATCTGCCAAGTGAGGTCTCATTGGTTTAACATTGGTAACTGAAATATGCTTTGTCAGAGATTGTGTAGGTCATTGTTCAGTTCTTTTCCAGACAAAAATAGGGGGAAAAAGTTAGATTGATCGTAATTTTTCTTTGGCAGCTTAGAGTTCTAATAGTTTGTGTGGGGTAGGGATGGAGCTGTAGGCAGTAGGAGACAGCTGCAGGGCAGAATATGCCTTTGTTCGGAAACAGTGTCCCTTTTGTGTCTGCGTTGGCCACTTGAGCCCGGCTGGGCCAGTATCCCTTCTCTCTGGATGGCTGCCTGGGGCAGAGTAGCCAGCACCGCTGGTTCGCTAGCGTTGGTCCTGCCCCTGTGCCTGCTCCAATGGAGGAGCTGGCCCAGGGCTCTGAAGAGGGATCCTGGTGCACATGGCCTCTCCACAGACAGCGCAGTGATTGATAGTTTAAGCTTGAGTCTGATGACCATTGTGTTCCAGTTTTGACTTTGCTTCTTATTAGCTGTATAACATTGGTCATCTTATTTTCTCTCCTGAATAATAATAATGAAATTTGTTAATGGATTAAAGCACTTAGTAGGATGTCTAGCTCTCAGGAATTGATGAATGGCAGCGGTTTCATTGCTGATCTGGGAACTGGCTGCTGAGTGGGCTTTCCACTCAATATGCTGTTTCCTAAACCATTTCCTGCTTACTCTAGCCAAGAGTTCAGGCTTATGGATGAGGGTCTTGTTAATTAGCTGGCCTGCCCAGAAGAATTTTTCCCTATCAAATTAATTGTGCCATCAAGAAATGATGAGGTGAGAGCATTGGCTCTATGCATCATCTTGGTTCCTGAAATTCATGTGTTGTTCCTTAAAACCACCTGAAATTTATTTTAATAAATGGGATGAGTAAAGGTCCACTTTTTCGGGAACTAAATAAATAATTATTTGTAATAAATTTTTAGTATGCTAGCCTGTACATGTACTTGGGTCTCTTTTTGGGCTTTCAGTTTGTTCTGTTGGTACATTCTTTTTAATCTACAGTATTTGGGTTTTATTTAGTGGTAGGTAAGATACAGTAGTTGTTAATGGCATGGGATTCAGGGCAGGATTTCTGGGTTTGAATTCTGGCTACTTTTTAATCCTAAAATGTTAAATAAATTGCTTTTCTGTGCTTGTTTAATCATCTGTAAAATCGATATAGTGATAGTGTCAATTTTTAAGACTGTTGTAAAGATTAAAACAAAGAATTCTCAGGTGGCTCAGAGGTTATGGGACTTGCCTGGCACACGCAAAGACCTGGGTTCGAACCCCAGCACTACATACACAACTGTTATAGAAACAAAGGCCAGATGAAAAACTAGATAAAGTTGATTCTTTCTCTTACTTTTACTCTCTCCCTCTCTTAAAAAAAAAAAAAAGAATTCTCATAAAATAATTAAAATTGTGCCTGGCTCAGTGTAATAAGTGCCTTATTTGATACTGTTACTACATTTTATAATTTATGCAACATAGACTTTTGTTTTTGAGTCCAGCTCTCAAAACTGAAGAGCAAAACATGGTAGATTCTTCTCTTTTATGATCTTCTTTCCCTCTCATTTCCAAGCAGCAACTATTAAGTGGCTTTAACAACACCAAGAACTAATAGTGTAGAAAGCCCTGGTGTTATTGAGAAACAGTGGATAAAAATGCAATTCTGTGGGCTCTAGGGCCAGGACCATATTTTTACCCTCCTTGTGTTTCTAATATTACGCAGGGGCTCAATATATACTTTTGAAAATGTAGGAAAGAAATATTTTAGTCTTTTTTTCAAAATAGACCCTTTCAAAATAGCTTCGAAAAAAATAAAATACTTGGGAATTAATCTAACAAGGGAAACCAAAGATCTCTTCAATGAAAATTATCGAACATTGAAGAACGAAATCCAAGATGACCTAAGAAGATGGAAAGATATCCCTTGCTCTTGGATAGGCAGAATTAATATAATAAAAATGGCCATTCTACCAAAAGCTTTAT
>PVKS010032141.1:0-22813 GCA_004027875.1 Aplodontia rufa
AATAAGTTGATCTAATACGAATGATATGACCTTGAAACTAATTTTATTTTGAATGTTTGTGACTGATTAAAGTTTCCATTTGGTTATATTTTCTCTTTCTACTTAAAAAGAAATATGTTAGAAAAATAGCTCTAAGAGAAAAAGGAAGACATTGTTGATATATGATATAAAATAATACAAGATTTAAAATTACTAATATGAGAAGATGACATTTTCTCCTTTCTTTTTCATCTTTCTCCTCTATTATTCATATTCCCTTTTGTGGGCTCTGGTATTACTGATGAAATAGAATAATACAGAGCTCTTCGAATAGCGATGTTCTGCATGGAATAAAAGCTGCTTGTGATCATGTGCTTGTTTTGATTAAAACCCAAATTTTGAGGTGTGAGATGATTTTCCTCAGGTAACCTTGGCCTTAGCACATAAAGTACACGTCAGCCTTCCTAACAGTTCCGGCTGTTTTTTGTCCCTGCCTCCCAGCAAGGTCACCTGGCTTTGGGTTGTATTTCTCTGGATCGTGGAGCACTGTATGCAGTCGCTGTGCTCAGAGCCCTTAGTGCCAGGTGTTCCGTGAGGCAGATAATCCTGGTAGGGATGCTGGTAGTAGTAAGGGTTCACGTATTCGTTATTCATTGAGTGCCTCATATGTACCGGGCAGTATTCTAGTCCCTGGTGAGTCAACAATGAACAAAGCCAAGGTTTTGCCTGATTCTTAAGTAGTAAGAGAACACTGGAAAAACAGGCTATAAGTCCATAATATGCCGCATGGTAGTGAGTGCCATGGAAAAATGAAAGAAGGTCCCGGGAGAGAGGAGAACCAGACAGTATGGCAGAGAGGATTTTTACATGGAGTCCTGGGAGAGAGGAGAACCAGACAGTATGGCAGAGAGGATTTTTACATGGAGAGGGTCAGGAATATGGCATGAATGGGTTGGTATTTGAACAGAGACCTTGAAAAGTGAGGTAGTGATCAGCTTTGCTGTCTGGGGCAGACAAAGCATAAGGACCATAGTGGCATTGATGTTCTGCGCAAAGGTAAGGGATGGTGTGGAGACCAGGGTGGTTAAAGCAGTGAGCCAAATGGAGGGGAGAGTTAGACGATGAGGAGGGGTGGGAGGAAGGAGTTCAAATGACACAGATTCTCTAAGGTGCTTTTAAGGCCTGGCTTTTACTCTAAGAAGCCATGGAAGGTTTTGGTATTGATTGTGCTGTGATCTGATCTATATTATGTAATAATTAGACGTTAAAATAAGTAGAATAGAATACAGAGGAGTGCAGGCACCTGTTTCAGTAATTCATGCAGATGGTATGACTTGGATGACGGTGTAGCAGTAGAGATAATAACAAGTAACTGGCTTCTGAATATATTTGGAAAGAATCAAGAGAATTTGTTGATGGAATATATGGGTTAGGAGAGAAAGAGTCAAGGATATAAGGAGACAAAGGTTTCTGGACAAAGTAACTGGAAAACCAGAGTACCATTTAGACACAGGGGGAAACCTGCTTGAGAAGAAGCCTAGAGGAAAGTCAAGAATTTGATTTTTTAATAAAATTGTATTGAGGAGTTATGTTGTATAATTATAAAAGCATATGTAGTAACAATCTGATATCACCTCCTGATCACCCACATCCCAGTCTCTTTACTCCTCTGTATTCCCCCCCATAACAGATAAAAATGCCTTTATGTATATATGAAAGATTGTACATTTTCCAGAATTTAATGATTACATAAATGTTATTTGGCTTCTTGGGGTAGTAAATAGTAAGCTTCATTTTTCATGCCCCCCTAGTTCCCTCCCTGTCATCTTCCTATCCCCTCCCTCCTGACAGTTCTCTCCCATCTATATATCTGTGGTTCTCCTAGATTGTGTTGATTTGACATTGGTGAGTCTAATACATGAGCTTAACCTTTCACCCAAACCTTGGTTTTACCCCAGCTTTCACAAATGAGGGAAATCATTTGACCCTCGAGTCTCTGGGTTTGGCTAATTTCACTCAGCATAATTTCTTCTATTGCCATCCTTTTACACTCAAAGCCCATAATATGGTTGTTTCTAATAGCTAAGTAGAATGCCATAGTGTGAGTTTATATAAATATCAGAGCTTTGGGATCCATTCATCCAGTGAAGGGCATCAAGGTTGATTCCATAATTTAGCTGTAGTAAATTGAGCTGATATGAACATTGATTTTGCTGTGTTACTGTAATGTGCTGATTCCAGCCCTTCTGGAAAAATGTTCAAAAGGATAGCTGGGTTGTAGGGTGGATCGTGGATCTAGCCCCAATTTTTTTTTTTTTAAGAGAGAGAGAGAGAAATAGAATCAATTTTATTTAGTTTTTCGTGTGGTGTTCATTGTTCAGACACTTGGTTGTGTACATGATGCTGAGGTTTGAACCCATATATTTGTGCATGCCAGGTAATCACTATTACTGCTGAGCCACTACACCAGCCCCCAGACCAAATTTTTGGAGGAGTCTCCAAACTGCTTTCCAGAGTGGCTGTACCAGGCTGCAGTTTCACTAACAGTGTGCTAGTGTTCCTATATCCTAACAACCCCTCCAGCATCTGTTATCATTTAAATTATTCATCTTTGCTAATATAACTGGAGTGGGGTAAAATCTTAATGTAGTTTTGATTTGCATTTCTATGATGACTATTGATTTAGAATATTTCCTCATGTATTCATTGGCTTGCTCAGTTTCCTCTGTTGAGAAATTTCTGTTTAGCTCTCTGGCCCATTTATTGATTGGATTGTTTTTGATGTTAAGTTTTTTGAGTTCTTTGTAAACTTCAGATATTAGTCCCTTGTCTGAGGAATCATAGGCTGTGATTATCTCCCATTCTGTAGGGTCTCTCTTGATGGTCTTGACCAGTTTCTTGAGTGGGCAAAGCTTTTTAGTTTAATGGCATCCCACTCATTTATTTTTAACTTTAATTATTTTGCTTTGGGAGTCTTACTGATAAAAGTCATTGCCACTCCCATATGGTGGAATGTTATCTCTAATTTTTCTTTTAGCAGTTGAGTGGTAGCAGTTTAATTCCTAGTTCCTTGATCCATTTTAATTTGATTTTTGTGCAGTGCAAGAGATAAGGATCTAATTTCAACTTTGTGCAAGTGGCTGCCCAGTTTGTTGAACACCATTTGTTGTACAGGCTGTTATTCCTCCATGTTATATTTTGACCCCTTTTGTCAAATATGAAATGTTTAAAGATTTGTGGGTTTGTCACAGAGTCTTCTATTCTAATCCATTGATCTTCATTGCCTATTTTGATACCAGTATCATGCTGTTTTTGTTACTACAGCTCTGTAGCTTAATTTTAGATCTGGTATTGTGAAACCACCTGTGTCATCTTTCTTGCTTAGTAACGTTTTGGTTATTCTGGGTTTCTTGTTATTCCAAGTGAATTTGAGAATTGCTTTTTCTATATCTGTAAAGAATGACATTGGTACCTTGATAGGGATTGCATTGAATCTGTGCTTTTGGCAGAATGGCCATTTTAATTATATTAATTCAGCGTAACCAAGACTATGGAATGTCTTTCCATCTTCTCACATTGAATTCAGTTTCATTCTTCGATGTTCTATAGGTTTCATTGTAGAGGTCTTTTACTTTCCAAGTATTAATTACCAAGTACTTTTTTTTTTTTTGAGGATATTGTGAAGGGAACCAATTTCCTGTTTTCTTCTTCTATCAGATTGTTGTTAGTGTATAGGAAAGCTATTGATTTATGGGTGTTGATCTTGTAACCTGCTGTTTTGCTAAATCTGTTTGTAAGTACAAGTACTTTTCTTGTGGAGTTTTTTGGGTCTTCCAGATATAGGATCATGTAATCAGCAAAAAAGGGATAGTTTAACTTCTTTCCTTCCTATTCTTACCCTTTTGATTTCCTTTTTTTACCCGATTGCCCTGGCTAGGGTCTCCAGAACTATATTGAATAAAAGTGGTGAGAGTGAGCAGTCTTGTCTTGTTCCTGAGTTTAGTGGAAATGCTTCAGCTTTTCTCTGTTTACTATTATACTAGCTGTGGGTTTGTCATATATGGCCTTTACATATATGTTAAGATATGTTCCTTTGATCCCTATCTTCTCCAGAGTTCTGATCATAAATGGGTGCTGGATTTTACCAAAGGCCTTTTCTGCATCAATGAATATGATCATATGATTTTTGTCATTAACTCTGTTTAAGTGATGAATCACATTTATTGATTTGTGTATTTTGAACCAATCTTGCATTCCTGGAATAAAGCTCACTTGATTATGATTTCTTGATGTGTTTTTGAATGCATTTTGTTAGAACTTTTTAAGGATTTTTGTGTCAATGTTCATGAAGGATATTGGACTGTTTTCTTTTTTTGATGTCTCTTTGTTGAGTTTTGGTATCAGATTTATGGTTGCATCATAAAAAGTGGGAGAGTTCCGTCCATTTTAATTTCTTGGAATAGTTTAATAAAGAGAGATGTTAGCTCCTCCTTATAGGTGTGGCAAAATTCATTGGGTAATCCATCAGGTCCAGGGCTTTTCTTCTTTGGAAGGCTTTTAATTGCCGTATTGATTTCAGTGCCTATTTTGGGGCTGTTTAGTCTTTCAATATCATCCTGCATTGGTTTGGAAATGTAGTGTATCTAGAAATTGTCCATGTCTTCCAGATTATTTGATTTATAGGAGTATAGTTTTTTGAAATTGATTCTGATAATGTGTTGAATTTCCATATAGTCAGTGGTGATCACTCCCTTTTCATTGGTGATTTTGTTGATTTGTTTCATTTCCACCCTTCTTTTAGTGAGAATGGCTAGGGGTCAGTTGATTTTATTTAGTTTTTTGAAGAACCAGCTCTTTGGTTTGTTGATTCTTGTTATTGTTGTTGTTGTTTTTATTTTAGTGATTTCAGCTCTGATCTTGATTATTTTCTGCCTTCTGTTGGCTTTGGGATTAGATTGTTCTACCTTTTATAGGGATTAGAGGTGGAGCAGAAGCTTTTTTATTCAGAATCTCTCCTGATTTTTGATGTAGGCATTCAGTGCTGTAAATTTTCCCATTAAGAATGCTTTCATGCTGTCCCACAGGTTTTGTGTTGTGTTTGATTCATAGTCACTTCCAAGAATATCTTGATTTCCACTGTCCTATCTTCTTGGATCCATTCTTCATTTAATAGAGCATTATTCAATCTCCATGTGTACATACATTTTCTACTATAGTTTTTTATATTAATTGCTAGGGTCATGGCATCATGATTTGAAAGGATACATGGTGTGCCATCTATTTTTTAATATTTGCTGAGATTTCCTTTGTGAATTAAAATATGATTATTTTGGAGAAGGATCCATGTGCTTTTGAGAAGGTGGTAAACCTAGCTAATTTGGGGTTTAATATTCTATAGATGTCGGTTAAGTCCATTTCATTTATTGACTTGTTTAGATTGGAGATCTCTTTATTTTATTTTTTGCTTTGATTATCTGTTTGTCATAGAGGCATATTGAAGTCTCCTAGTGTTATTGTATTGGTGTCCATAAGTGTTTTTTTGGCATGGAATATATTTTCCACATACTTGGCTGTGTTGGTGTTTGGACCGTAGATGTTTACTATGGTTATATCTTCCTGATGTGTTGTTAACTTTGGTATAATGTAGTGGCCTTTATCTCTTCTGGTTACATTTTTGTTTTAATCTACTTTGTCAGATATCTGTTGCAACACCAGCTTTCTTTCTTATGTTATAAGCCTGGTCGATTTTTTTCATTATTTCACCTTCAATCTTTGGATGTGTTTGACTGTAAGATGGATCTCTTGTAAGCAGCATATCGTTGGATTATATTTTTTGATCCAATCTTTGATCTGTGTCTTTTGATTGGTGTTTTGAGACCATTCACATTCAGTGTTAGGCTAGTTAGATGGTTGAGGTTCATAGTTATCATGTTTTATTAGTGAGTTCTTGGTGTCTTGGTTGACTTTTGATAGCAAGTACTTTTATTGAATTTCCTATGTTCATTTTGAGGATTCTCTGCTTGTTCTTCTATCAAGAGTTTATCTTTGAGAATTCTTTGTGCTGCTGGTTTGTTCATGATTATTGCAAGTTTGATTTTATTGTGAAATGTTCTTTTCTTTTTGAATTTGAAGCTAGTTGCTGGACATAGTATTCTTAGCTACAGTTTGTGGTCTTTCAGAGGCTGAAAAATCTCCTTCCAGGATCTTTTTCCTTCTAGGGTCTGAAGTGAAAAGGCAGATGTGATCCTCATTGGTTTGCCTCTGAATGTTATTTAGTGTTTCTGTCTTCAGTTTTCAATATTCTATCCTTGATTTCCATTTTGTACATTTTGAATCTGTTTCTCAATGAGCTTCTCATTTGACTAGGCCTATTGGGTGTCCTCTATGCTTCTTGACTGTATTTTAATATGGGAAAATTTTTCTTTCTTTTTTTTTTTTTTAAGAATGTTCTTTATGCCATTTGTTTTTTGATTTCTTCTTGTATCCCAATTACTCTTAAACTGATTCTTCTCATTTCATCCCAGACATTTTGATAGTTCTGTTCATGCTCTGTGAGGTTTTTTTCTTTTTTTTTCTTTTTATCTGTGTGTTCAAGCTTACTCAACCTATCCACATTGTCTGAACTTCTTTGTTCAAGGGCTGAGGTTCTATTTTCTACAGAAATTAATCTGTTGTTAAGTTATTCCATTAAGCCTTTTATTTGTTTAACTGAGGATTTCAAGTGTATAAGTTCTCTTTTCTGTGTATCCATTTCTTTGTTAAAAAGTTTTTCATCTCTTGTGTTTGCTCTTCTATTTTCTTCTTTAGATCTTGTTTTAGGTCTTTGATTGTTTTAGTCATCAGATCATTGAGAGTTTTTTTTAAGGTTTTCAACCCACTGCCTTACTGTGGACTCTGTGTTTGGGGAGTTGGGGTTTGAGGTGAAACTTTTCTAGACTGATTCTGATTTTTGGAGATTTTTCCTTTGGATCTTGAATTGAAGCTAATTTTTTTTACCTCATTTTGTATGTGGGCTTTTGTGTATGATTAAATTATTCTGCTTTTTTTTTTTTTTACTGAATGTGAAGTATGGGTTGATGCTGGGGAGCAGGTCCTGGGACTCCTCTCTGGTTGTTCCCCTGTGGGAGCTTGTTGATGGATTGGAGATTTCTGTCCCCTTGCTTGCTTGAGTTGGGTTTCTATCAGGATAGTTCAATTTCTTCTTGTATCCCAATTACTCTTATATTGTTCTTATTTTGTCTCAGAGATTTTGAAAATTCTGATCATGCTTTGTGAGCTTTTTTTTCTTTGTCATCTGTGCTCTGAAGTGTGCTCAGGCTGTCCTCATTGTTAGAAGTTCTTTCTTCAAGAGCTGAGGTTTTGTTTTCATAGAAGTCAGTCTATTATTAAATTCTTCCATTGTTCCTCTGATGTAATTGACTGTGGATTTTAGCTCCATTACTTCATTTTTCAGTATGCCTTTTTCTTTGATGATAGTTTTTCATTTCTTGAGTTTTTTTTTTTACTTAGTCCCTTCATTAAATCTTTTAGTTCTTTGCTCCTTTTAGTAATCAGATTGTTGATAATTTTTCCTTGGTTTTCATCCAGCTCCCTGTTCATGGGCTCTTTGGTAAGGGAGTTGTGGGTTTGAGATAAAGCTTTTCTAGTTTGATTCCTCATTTTTGAAGAGCTTCTGAATCTTTGATTTAAGGATCCCTGTGGGAAATCACAGCAGGACTCCAGGAGCTTTTTCCTTGCAGTTCAAAAGGTCAGGTCAGATACCATCCCTCTGATGACTACCTTCTTCCAGATAGCCGCTGATATCTGGAGCCTCATTTTGTTGTGCCTTTTAGATATAGGCTCTAGAGTGCAGATCTGGAACCTGTTGGGAGTACAGGGCAGCTGACTGGACTGTTGAATTGCAGTGGCAGTGGTGGCTCGTTTTTTTGGAAGTAGGCATTAGGGCCTGCCTGCATGCGTGATGGTACCGAAGATCTTTGGTGGCAGGGACTGGTGAATATATCTTGACCTGGTAGATATGCACTATGGCTAGGTGGCTCTGGGTGGGGTCCTCTGAGTGTCCTGGGAACCTGTTGCCCCAGTACCTGGCTCCAGGTGGTGGTTCTCCTTGGGGTGTCTTGGGTGCCTGCTGGCCCAGGACCAGAGGCCTGGACCCAGGTGGTGGATGTGCAGGTTGGCTCTGGCCACAGACACTCCCTGTGGGCGTCCTGGGTGTCTACTGGCACAATAATTTTGTTTTTGACATGTTAACATGTTCATTACAAGGTTCATTATACATACCTGAAGGTATGGGAAAGGTTAAGGCTAGAGTCAAATTGTTACCATGTTTCAGCCATGGGATTGTAGGTCATCACCTATGAAATGATTATAGTTAGAAAGATGAATTCTAAGAAAGGAACTCTAAGAAACCTCAAGTTTATAGGTTAGGAAGATGAGGAGACAAAGAAGGCACCCTTTGACCACCAAAGGAAGAAGGTTAGTTATGAAGGAGATTGTGAATAAGAGGGTCCAACATTTTTTCAGGATTAAAATAGGATGAGGACAGAACATTAGCCATCCAAGGACTTGTGGATCTCAAATAAGTCATTTCAGTGGCATGATGCAGTTGAAAGCATGTTTGGAATAGATTTAAGAGAGAATATGAGCAGAAATAGTGTAGAAAAACATTTTTTCTTTTTTTAACAAGGAAGATATCCAGAAATGAGGGAGTAGAAGAAAAGCTAATGTGGGGTCAAGTAATGATTTTATAGGCTGTGGAATAATACAGGATCTTGCATGCTGCTGGGAACAATCTACAAAGAGGGAAAAATCAATGCAGAACAGAGGGTTCTATGTAAGACAGTGACAGTGTGGGTCCAGTACTTGGCCTTGTGTGAGGGTAAAATATTTATCTGTTTTAACAGGAAACAATGTGGACTATGGGGGTAGATTAAAGCAGGTTGGTGAATTTGGTAGTGGAGACATATAGATGTTCTTAATGAAAGAAGAAGCAAGAATATCAACTATGTAGGAGGAGAAGGAAGGAGATGTGGAGGTAAGAGGAGAAAGAGATAGAAACGCAGTGTCGAAGCTGGTAGGTTAATATACCCACAGTCCCTACAATTCTCTAAGACAACTTTGAGGGTTGACTTGAGGTCAGTGGTCATGAATTTGATGTTAGAAAAATTAGTGTGAATAGTTTTCTTCACCCATGTTTAGTTGCTCTATTAAAGGTGGGGAGTGCACCAGAGAGTTGAATACAGCCAAAGGCAATGGACAGCGGGGCCAGAGAGATAACGAGGGAGTTACAGGACTAATGGAATATGGGATCGACTTTGGGGAAGAAGAGATGGGAGACATGAGGAGAGGTGTGGGTCACGAACTCGGTGTTGAAAATCGATGAGTTGGAGCCACCAGTGGCACTGAGTGACTTATCTGGGAGACTGATGGCATAAAAATATAATGTGAGCAGGTGATGGGTAAGAGGGCATGGTAGAAATCAGGTTTTTTCAGGGGGTGTTTACTGCTACTGACGCTATTCAGTGTGTTTTTGTGGAAATGATTTGTATAAACAGGGAAGGCAGAGTTCCCTAGAGGAGAGTCCATCAAAACCTGAGAAGCCAGGGTAAATGGGAAGCTTATCTACTGGATAAAAAAAATCCTCTGAGCAGAAGGCACCAGAAGGATGGTGCTGAGAAGGAAGGGTCCTGGTGGTGTGTTTTTGGAAAGTAACCTAAGAATGATGCTTTCAGTATTTATTAAGATTATGTTTATTGAACTCTGCCTATGTGCTTGCACTGTTCTCAGCCCTAGAAATGTATTCCCAGATGTGTGTGTGTGTATGTGTATTTATTTCTGTCCCCTCTTCTTTGCTCTCTAGTGTCTTTCCTGGCTTAGTTTATGGAAGAATTTGAAGACACCTTTCTCACCCTATATTTTTCTTTAACTGACTTGTGAAAAGGACAGAAAAAAATGAACATTAAAATATTATTTGCTAGGACTGATATTTTAGTATATGGTGATTTCTACAAAATTATCACTCAGTATGCATTCATTGAATAAATTAATTCTTAGAGTCTATAGAAAAATATCACCAGTTATTTCTTTCCCTGAAAAACACAATCCAGTACAGCAGAGTATGCTCTGGTGTGGGTGAGCATTCTATATAGGTCACTAATGAAGCAGTGAGCCTCTCCAGCCTCTTCACATATTAATAAGTGTATTAATTGGCCTTTCTTCTGACTTTGCCCCTATGAATTAAACAGAAAGGAAAAACTCTAGGGAAGAAATAAAAGCTTAAAGCATGATCTCTCCATGTTTTCCTTTTGGGCTGGGATATAAAGGCTTAGAAGTCTAGTGCTCATAAGTCCTTTTTCACATGAGATGTGAGATCTATAATGTAGGTAATATATTGGGAGCTATAGGAGGCCATGGGGTCTCAGGTGCACTGGTGAGGATTAGAGAGTGGTGGTTCCTTTCTTGTGCATGCATGATAATTTGGGTCAAAGATATGAATAAGTGTTGCACCTGAGGAATGTGGTAGTGGAAGATGCACTGAGGTGGAGTGAAAATAACTTCAGAGCTGGCTTTGTCCTTCACTACCTGGGTGACTCTGAAAGTTATCTTACCCAGCTTCAGTGTCCAGTGAAGTGGGATTTAATAATAAGTAATGTAGTTCTGACAGACTGTGGTGTCGGTGACAAAATGTAATGAACGAGGTCACTTATGAACAATGGAAATTTATTTCTCAGAATGGTGAAGGCTGAAATCCAAGATCTAGGCCCAGGTAGATTTGGTGTCTAGGAGAGCCTGTTTGGTGCATAGACACAGGTGTTCTTGGTGGAAGGGACTCTCCTCAGGGCACTAATTCCTTTAGGGAAGCTTCCTCCCTCATGGACTAAACACTTCTGAAAGATCCCACCTCGGAACATGATTGCTTTGGGATAGCATTTCAATATATGGAATGGGGTGGGGTGGGGAGAGGCATACAGACATTCAGACCATAGCAAGTGGTTCCACTCATTAACACAGATTTGTTCTGAGAATCAAATGAAATAATATAAATGACAGTCATTTAGAAACTGTAAAATACCATAAGACAGTATTATTTTATCTATTCAAGTGTATTGTCAGAAGCCATCTTCTTTCCCAACTGTAAAAGAGTAAAATTTCCCAAGAGTAAAATTCTAAACTATTAGTATAAATATAAATAAATGTAATTGAAAATAATATTAATTTATGCTAACATAAACATACATTATTATAATAGAGCTAATCATTATGCATTGGTACAGTTTAGGTGAAAATAAAATAAATGAGATACCTATGTGTAATTATTTACTTTTTTTGGTGAACATTACCAGCTGTAATCATTGGGAGATCTTAATTTAACTAAAGCTTTGTGCCCAGTAATTCCCTGTCTGGAAATTTAGTTAATAGTCTTTAGCCAGTATAGAGCCCAAACATAATTTCTAATTTATCTTGAATCTTTTTTTGAAATTACCATCACTGATGGAGTAGTTCATATGGTTGCTCTGTATTTCAGAGCAGCTTTCTTTTCAAAGTTGAAAAATGAGTGTCTTGGTACCTTAGATGGATGTGGAGTAGTTGTGCGCTAGAATACTATTCTTGTGATACCAAGATCTGAGTCATGTGAAGAGCTTAAATAAAATAAGTAGACATCCAAATACCTGTATCACTAGCAGTTCGTATGTTCGAGTTGACTGAATTTTTTTTCCTCTTTACTTTTAGTTAATAGGATATTGTCCTGTATTCTGAGGTACCTTATGTTGGGCATGTAGCGCATGGACTTAAGTAGACCTGGCTTCAATCCTGTCTCCTCTATTTACTAAGCTTTGCAGTCAGGATGTTAGGGTATTAAACCTCTTCAGTCCTTAGCTTCTGGCCATCAGCTTGTAAAAATCACTTTGCAAGATACATATAGTAAGTGCTCAATTATCAAAAGCTGTTGGAGTTATCTTTAAGATATTATTAATTTTAGTTATTGCAAGCCTGCAATCTATATTTTTCCTTATATTCATTACATTTGGATGCAATAAATTTTAATACATTAATACTTACATTTATCATTTTAACCAACTGGTTGATAGCTTAACAGATACCTTAGGCTGCTCAAGAAAACAGATGAAGTCATCAGAACAACAATATTTTGGAGAATGTATAAAGTGTAACATATGAATGTAGAGATTGGGAAATGATTTCATTCTTATTTTTAATGAAAGTCCAAGCCTATATTTTTAATGGAAGTCCACACCTATAGGATGTATCTGAACGTGTTACTT
The DNA here is from genome assembly GCA_004027875.1 of Aplodontia rufa. NCBI lineage: Eukaryota > Metazoa > Chordata > Mammalia > Rodentia > Aplodontiidae > Aplodontia > Aplodontia rufa. The sequence goes on from PVKS010032141.1 coordinate 12,261, forward strand.
TTGATGTGTTTCTCAAAGTTATTAAGACAATTATAAATGTGCAACATGAGTCTAAATACCTGTAAATGCCACCAATACTTGAATGCTGCCATAATTTATACATTTAAAAAATGAAACTGATATGTACTGTCTTACATTTGTATTTGCATGACTTTGTCCTGGGTCCTGTCTGCTTTCACCATCAGAAACTACTAAGAGACCAGTATCTCAAATTTATGCATGTAGTCACCCTGGATACTTAAGGAGTGTTTTATTGGAACTCATATTTGCTCAGTCATCTGATCCTTAACCTAGTATAGTCTAATAATTTATGTGTACCATCAGTGATTTAGTGTTACTTTTCCATAGCTATTCTTTGGTAATGGCAGTGCCAATGTTTTCATCATCCGCCTGTCCATCCATCCATTCATCTATTTATCTATTTACAATATTTGCTGAAAGCTTTATATGATAAATTTGATGCTTAAAAAACAATAAGGCTCAGCCTCTGTACCTCAGTGATATGTTTTAATAATTCATATTCCTAAGAGCTCTGGGCTTCTGATTTGTTGACTGTATCCAAAAGGAATATACATTTAAATTTTTAGGTTAAAGGCTCTTCTGAACTTGCAGTTTGAATGATACAATGAGATCATGCTTTGTAGTATACTCTATTTTTTTTTTAAACATCTAGCAATTGTAGTAAGGTTAAAAAAAATAATAGGGCACAGTTGGGCTCCAAAACATGACATTCTACACCCCAGAAATAAAGCAGAAAAAAAAACCAAAAAAAAAAAAAAAACTGATGAAGTTGATGCTGCTGGAAAAATGTAGCAGCCCTGGGTGATTAGCTGGAAGAAAGTTCCACCATAGACTCTTCTCCAAACCTCTCTCTTCCATGCTGAAGTGATTCATTGAGTGCCGTCTTTACATTTTGTAGAATTAATGCTATTACATTATGAAACACCAGTATTTTTAGCTCAACAAAATACCTATACTTTCTTGGATGTTTTAACCAGTGATTCAGCCCATCTATACATTTTCAGCAACATCAGTAATAAATTATTTGTTTAGTGTTTTACTAACATATAACATAGGCAGATACATTAAATGGTGATAATGATAATGTCATAGGTCTCTGTTGGCAAAACGTTTGGCCTGTGGCTTGGCACACAGTAAAAGGAGCTGTTATCTTCTGTAATTGCTGATGATTTTGGTCATTTTTGTTTTGTTCAAAGCTCTCTAGGATATATGAGCTGTTTCACTTACATCAAATTTTATTAATGTCTGTCATTTTCCATCCAGTACAGCTCAATACAATAGAACTAGCCCCATTTCTATCTAGAATTAACTTGTTAAATTCGATAAGGGTCACCTGGCAGTCTTTACAAGTGGGATAAACAGTATACATGTTATTTTTCTCATATAGGTACATATTTAAAAATGAATGGAACCAGGCATAGTGGTGAACATTTGTAATCCTAGCAACTTGGGAGGCTGAGGCTGGAGAATTCCAAGTATATCCTCAGCAATTTAAGCAAGGCCCTAGACAACTTAACATGATCCTGTCTCAAAATAAAATTAAAAAGGGATTGGGATATAGCTCAGTGGTAAAGTGTCTATGGGTTCAATATCTAGTACCCCCCCTCAAAAAATGAATGGATAAAGTTGATTCTTCCTAATAACTTAGATCAAATTTTTATTATCATTGCATAAATTTTGTAGAAAGTAAAGTCACTTATATGCAGTTGCACTGTAAAGAATGTGAGATTTTCATATAAAGCACCTGCAATATACTGATATTAATATATGCTGCTATGGATTTACTTTAGTTATATATCTGAAGATTGGATAAAACTGCAAAAGCAATTTCAGCTTACATTTTGTTTTCATAACAATGTAAATACTGAGTTATGTAGGGGCAATTACCAGAACACTAACTCCCTCTCTCCAAGAAAATACATGTATGGTTTTAGAAAAGAAATCACCAAGAATAATTAAAGTGCATGATTCAGGTTTAATTTCTTTTATGTGTGTCCTTTCCCTCAGGGCTACTCTGTCCTTTGCTTAACCTGAATTAATTCCCATATTCAAACCTTATTACATAAGAGTCAGGACATTTGGGCCTTAAACTGAACTGAATTGCCAAGATACATTAGAAAACTTATTGATTAAAATAGTAAATTTGAACATTGTCTTTAAAATACTACCACCTCACTTTGAATTCAGGCTGTGCGTGTGTGTGTATGTGTGTGTCTTTTCACTTAAGGTATTCTCAAACTCCTCCAATAAACCTGTAATTTTGAGGTCTTGCTGTGTCATGAGGTTACCCCTTATGGTGGGAAATTGACTTTATTCTAAAATTTTAAGAAATTGATTTCCAAGGTCCCCTCCAACCTTTGCCACCTGTGTTGATGTCCTTGAGAGAGGCACAGCTCCCTAAGGTCCTGAGTGAAGCTGCTGCTTGTGTGCATGGCTGAAGCAGCAGGGGTCCAAATGGGCCTGCTCCTGTGTGCCACACCCCTTAGCTGTCTGCACCTCACCTTGTCTCCTTCGCTTGATGGATAGAGCTGGCACCTCACTTCAGAGACCCACAGAATATCCAACTTTAGAGGGAGATGAGGCAGCCCTAGTAGCTGTCATTCTGTGATGGTGAAATTAAGGGTGGGCCACAGAGCCGTGAACCCCGTTACTCCTCTTTCCAAGGGATTTAGAAACAGCACATTATAGTGACACAGCAATATCTATGTTCATAGCAGCTCAATTTACTATTGCTAGACTATGGAAACAACCCAAATGTCCCTCACAGGATGAATGGATCCAAAAACTGTGGTACATTTATACCACGGAATTTTACCCAGCAATTAGAAACAATGATATTGCAGCCTTTGAAGGTAAATGGATTGCTATGGAAGAAATTATGCTGAGTAAAATCAGCTTAACCCAGAGAACTAATGGTCGATTGTCTCCACTCATCTGTGGAGGTTGGGACTAGACCCTGGACAGTGAGAAGTTGGTCAGTTATCATGTGTTAAATCCAGATAAGATGTAATGCTATACAGCATAATCCTTTTTCAGAGACATTGTGGGAAGGGAGGGATAGGATGGGTAATTGGGGGGGCACTCCTGGGGGTAATTGTAATATCCAGAATCTATACACATTTTATATTATTTTGTTAAAAACTTGTATGGTTGTTCAAAAATAAAAAAAGTGGGCCACAATTGTAGCCAAGAAATACTGGTCTATAAAACCAATCATCCCAGTCTTAATGGACTATTTCTGGACATATTTAACCCAGAGACTATTTCTTTTATCTCACAGTTCATTAATTGACTCAGAAATCCTCTATGTTCCTCCTGACGTTTCTCACATTGCTAAGTACTGAGCACACATCAGTTCCTAAGACGGTTTTTGCTGCCCAGGAGCACGGACAGGCTTTATAACCAGTAACTGCAGTAGATCTCAAAAGCCCAGGAGTTGTGGGCATGGATGCAGCCAGGGATGCAAAGATGAATCATGACTGTTTGTGCTTAGAAAAAGGCTGGCAAATGCTCCACAGAGCAAGTACCCTTGGAGGTGAAAGAGACTTTGGAGTAAGTTAAAAAAAAAAAAAAATCACTAGAGTGTTTTCCAGACTCCTGGGGGAAGAAATCCTCCAAAATGCCCATTGTGTGTCTCAGAATACACAATAGAGTAAAAAAGTACTGCATACCTTATTTTTTTCATTATCCATAGAATAAAGCTGAAAGAGAAAAAATATACAAGATTAGCACCTAGTACACTGCCAGATAATAGCAGGTATTGTGTGAATTTGCTGGATAGGTATACATTTACGTGTGCATCTATTTTTAAAAATATAAGGAAAAATACCTTTTATTACTACATGAAACTGGAGGATTCCTTGATTTTAGCATTCATATTTAGTGTTCTCATTTAGGTTTTTTTAAAAATTTCAGTGTGATTGAACCAAAATGAGTTTATATATTAACTGATCATTTAGGAACATTAACCAAAACTTTTCCAACACTGTCAAGTATATATATATAATATATATTGTCTGTGTACCAATAGGAAGGAAGCCTGTTTGCTTTCTCTTTTTTCATATAGTTTTAGTAATGTTATCAAGTTTAATGACTCTTCTGCCCTTTTCGCTGTCATGCTCCAGATCCATATGTGCTGATTTAGCTTTGAAAGCAAGTTGGGGGGGGGGAAGTAAATTACATTCTAGCAGATTCTCCTCATGTTTGTGTCATTTATTTTTTTCTGCTTGTGTTCTTCAATAAGCAGTTAAGTGCTTTTTCTGTAACCAAAAGCTGAAGAAGCCTGCTGCAGCAGCAATGCCTCTAATTTGTTATAGATTAGATGCCTTGCGGCCAGACCCAGCTTCTCAGGCATCCTCTGCACTTGCACCGGGCCCCATCTTGGAAGGGAGCTGCCATTTGTTGAATGTTCTGGTTGAAATTCTTGGTAATGTGGACCAGGGGCTCTGCGATTTCATTTTGCACTGGGATTAGCAATTATGTAGCCAGACCTGCTTGCATCAAAATAATAACGTGCAGGAAACATAGTGCTTTTATAATAATGAAAGATCCCAAAAACATACTTTGAGCATCTCCTGCCTGCTCGAGTCTGCCGTGCCTGGCCCCACTCTGAGCGGCTTGTCCTTCCTGGTAACATGTTCACCGTTGTTCTCGGTTCCCACTTTTCCTGGTGCCTTACCAACTATTCCTCTGCATCGTTCCTTTATCTGACTTCTAGAATGTTGTACTTTTTGATTTTCTTCTGTTCTCACTGCTAACATTATCTCAGTCTCCTTTTCTGGTCTCTCTTGCTCTCCTCAGTCTCCTGAAGTCGGGCTGCATCAGGGATCAGGCTATACCAATTCCTTGATACCCACTGTAGGATTTAGATTTTACCTCTCTGTCACCCATTCCCAAATATGTATGTGTTCATCTCTTCTCGGGTGTCGAATAGGCATCTTCCGCTTAATATGGCCAAACTGAACTCCTGAACTGGCCCTCCAAACTTGTTCTACCCAGGCTTTCCCATTTCATTTGGTTGGAGACCTATTTCAGTTACTTAGGTTAAAAAAATAAATAAAACCAGTAATCACCTTTAATACTGTGTTTCATAGTCTGTTAGAAAATCCTGTTGGCTTTCTGTTCAAAACATAGAATCTGCCACCACTCATCCATCATCTGTCTCTGGCACATTCACAGCAGCCAGACTGTTTCTATTAAAATGAATGGAGCTCTGCAGTGGCTTCCCTCAGGTTCCTAATAAGAGCCACAGTCCCCAGAATGGGCTCCTAGGCCCTGGGAGATCTGCCCGACCTCCTGTGCACACCTTTCTTATCTTATCCTTGCTGTTTTTTCCAATGTGCTGGCTTCAGTCCCTGGTCGCTTGCTGTGTTTTTGATTGCAGTTCCGCACTGTGTCCTGTGCCTGGAGTCCCCTCTGCCTGGCGTGGGCATGGTCAGCTCCTTCATCATCTGTAGATGCTTGTGCTAAGGTACCTTCCCTACAGAGCCTACCAGTCTGCCCTACTGAGTCGCAGACACCCCGGAGTCCCCTAACCACCTGCACTGCTCCACTTCCTTCTCGCCCTAGAATTATCATCTTCTACCATAACTACTCATTTCCTACTGTCATTTGTCTACACCTGGTATGCCAGGTGCTCAGTAAACACTTGTTGAATGCTGAGTGAAATCCACCAGAACGGAGCGCATTTTTGGTAGGAATAGTTCTCTTGTCCTTTTACCTCTCACAATTCCGCATCTTTTTGTTGTTGTTGTTGTTTATATTCTAAAGAATATTACATTTTGAAATATTTCTTCTTAAAATGACTGCTTTGTAAATTAATAAGTGTAATAACTCAGAAATATAAGCCATGATTGTTTTTTTTTTTTTTTAAGAGAGAGGGACAGTGAGAGAGACAGAGAAAGAGAGAAACAACTTTATTTAGTTTTTCACATGGCGTCAGTTGCTCCAACACTCAGTTGTATACGTGGTGCTGGGGTTTGAACCCAGGTCCTCGTGCTTGCCAGGCAAGCACCGAAACTGCTGAGCCACCGCTCCAGCCCCGCCATGATTGTTTCTTAAGAGTTTGAGTTAATTTTGGTTTTATGAAATACTTAAACTATAAGAAAATTAATTAGTACAACAATATTGTGGTTTTGTAGTGAGTTAAGAGATAGCCTTTTTCCTGTCTTCTTCCTTTCCTTTTTTTTTGAGGTGCTGGGGATCAAACCCAGGGCCCTGCATGCTCGGCAGGTGCTTTGCAAGTAAGCTACACCCTCAGCCCTTTCCCCCTTAATATTACCTAAATTGTTCAGTTCAAGAGTGGGAAAGGTCCTTATGTAAGGGAAAATAGGTTGACATGTCTTTGATTAATGAGATGGCTTCTAAAATATACTTTATTATTTTACTCGTATATTCTCAATGCTACCAGATGCACCCATGTTGGTGTCTCCCCAGCCCCTGATATTTGATACCTCTGAAAACTAGGTGAGTTAACATTCCTAATAAACACAGGGAGTGGCTTAAACATATGGAATCTCTTACTCAGTAACTTATGTATTACATTTTACATCTGTAAAAGTTATTAAAGTAAAATATAATGGGAAAGTTTTATAATTATTAAAAATATAAAAGTAGGTCTCTGAAGCATTTGTAAGTCTTAATACTATTCTTTAAAAGTCACAGTTGGGGAATGGGGATAGCTCAGTGGTAGAGCACCTGCCTAGCATGCATGAGGCCCTAGGCTCACCACTCCCCCCGCCCCCCCCCCCCAAAAAAATGCCTCATGCGTGGGGCTGGGGATGTAGTTCAATGGTAGAGTATTTTCCTGGCATGTATGAGACCTTGCATTTGATCTCCAGCACCACAGAGAAAAAACAAAGTTGCATTTTGTTCAAGAGGTTTATTGTACAACATGGTGACTACAATAAAAATGTATTATTAAAAATTGCTGAAAGAGTAAGTTTTTTTCATCATACAAAAATTAAGTATGTGAGATAATGTATATGGTTATTAGCTTGATTTAGCCTTTCTACAATGCACACATTTCAAAACATGTTTTTAAATGTCTATACATTTTTCTTTCTCAATTAAAAATTAAAAATGAATAACATAAAAATAAGTTAAAGATTTTACATTTAAACTGTAGTAATTTCTTTAATGATTAATGAGGTCTATTTTATCAGGTAATCTTTTTAAAGTCTAATTTTTAATTATTAAAATAATATATTACAGTCTAATTTTTAATTATTGAAATAATATATTACAGAATTGATTAAATAATGAACAAAAATCGGCCCTAATTTTACCACTGTAATACAAACATTTTCATTTTGCAAAATTTCCGTTTGCATATCTACCTTTCATAGTTTTAATAGGGAACATAGGTTTTACCCTGTCTTTTTCACTGTTGGGTTTATGTCATGCTCATTTCTTCATATTGCTGTGTGGTCATGATCACAGAAATTTTTCAAGGTTACATAATGGTCCCAAGTGGTCAGACCATAGTGAGCCTAAATATTTTCCAGGTGTTAGGTATTTAAGTTGCTTTCCGTTTTTTAACATCATAAATCGTGTTGTAATGAACACTTTCTTACTTGTAGCTTTCCTGGTTCATTTTCTTAAGATCTATCCCCGAAGGTGGAATTCTTGTTTCACACAATATGACCAAAGTAATGCCTCTTGATATTATTGCCAGCCTACTTTCCCAAATGATTGAACCAATTTTCTGCCTCCAGCAATGCATGGAAGTGCAGCTTCACTGCACTCCGTCTAGGATTTCTCATTTCATCCCTCTTTTCTGTGGGCCTCGTATTGTTAGCATGGAAATACTGGTGCTCCATGACAGTCTAGAAATTTAGGATGCTATTTCAAGATATCAGACACCTCACTCAAGCTTCTTTCCTTGCAGAGAGAGGGAAGTGGAAAATATCTGGGATGCTATGGTTTTCTTGTGCTCGGGACAGGGAAAAAGTTGACCATGGTTTGTTAGTCTCATCATTGAAAGAAATTTGCTCTCTCTGTCGAATTTGTGTGCGTGATGTGCTGCAGCTGACCATTTTTACCTCCCTAGAACTTTGTTTTGCTTTCCTTGTTTGGAACAGAGTGGTTCAAAAAAGAGACCCTTTTTATTTCTGTGTTTTTAAAAAAGCAAAAGTGACCTAAGCATATTGCCACATAGATTTTTTTTTTCCTTTTCTTTTTGTGGTACCGAGGATTGAATCTAGGAGAGTTCTACCTCTGAGACATATCCCCAGCTGTGTAATTTTATTTTGAGGCAGGGTCTTGTTAAGTTGCCCAAGATGGCTTTGAACTTTGTGATTCTCCTGCCTCACCCTCCCAAGTTGCTAACATAGTTTTGTACTTACTAAAAATTTTGGCATAATTTTGGAGAATCACATAACTTGCATTTTAATAATTATCTATTAGAAGAGTTAAATTAATTAACTTCAGTTTTGCCTACTGATGGAGGGTTGCTGTGTTAGCTTTATGTTGCTACAACAGAATTATCTGAGATAATGAATTGAAGAGGAAGAAAGGTTTGTTTCAGGTCAGAGTCTCAGAGGTTTTAGTGTGTGGTTGTTTGACTGGGCTGGCTGGTTTGGGGCCTGTGTTGAGGCAGAATATCACCGTGGTTAGTGAATAGTGTAGCAAAGCTGTTCACCATGGTAGTTATGAAGCAGAGAGAAAGAAGGGAAAGGGCCAGCGTCCCAATATCCTCTTCAATGACACACCCCCAATAAGCTAACTTCCTTCCACCAGCTTCACCTCCTGAAGATTCTACTATCTCCCAATACTGCCATGGGCTGGTGACCAAGGCTTTCTCATCTGGGCCTCTCAGGAACATTTAAAATGCAAACCATAGCATTTGGGTACTGGTGTTGGTGATATAAAGTGTTCATAAAATGGTTTGAACTTTCTTGCGTAAGTATGTTAGTCAGCTTTCTGACACTGTGATAAAATACCCAAGATGAGAAACTTATCAGGAGGAAAGGTTTATTTTGACTTAGACTAAGCTTGGGAGATTTCAGTCCGTGATCACTTGTGCCTGTTGCTCTGGGCCTGTGGCAGCACTCTGTAGCTTGGTGGGACCATATGGTGGAGGAGCCCTTTTTACCTCATGTCAACTGGGAAGCAGAGAGAGGAGGACTGGGTGCCCAATGTCTCCTTCAAGGTCATGCCCTCAGTGACCTAACTTCTTCCACTAGGCTCTACCTCCTAAAGGTTCCACCACCTCACAATCCTGCCACAGGCGGGGGGACCAAAACCTTAGTGTAAAGGCCATTGGGAATCACTATGCAAACCATAGCAACAGCTGTCAATGAACTGAGACTCTGGAAGGAAATTCCGTCTTGGATAAGAGCTGAGAATGATGGCGGGAAATTTAGATTAGTATCATCCTAACTTACTGTGATATAGCATTGAATAGTTTCAACTGATGTTCTCATTCACTGTCCCCCCCCGTGAAGCAGAGGGTGTCATTAACACGGAGAAGCTGGTGCTGACTCAGCGGTTACGGTGCTTGCTTGGCATGGTGAGAATGTGGGTTTAAACCCCAGCACCACGTACCCAACACACTGTTGGAGCAACGAAAGACAAAGGAAAACTGAATAAAAAATTAATTCTCGCTCTCTCACTGTCCCTCTCTCTTTAAAAAAAGAAGTTAAGGGACAAGCCCCCAGGCATGCCTACATAGCACAAACCTGACATAGTAGCACAAGATTTTTGGCTGTAAATCTTTATCTGGTTTTACTGCACCACAAAACAAAACATCTCATACATCATACAAACATCAGAGTTTCTGCTGCGTTCTCTGGGGCACAGATGTGAGACTGCAGCAAGGTTCAGGCTGGCATTGTGGTGAGGTCTGCAGATTGCCAGGGCAGGAGGCTCCAGTGCAGAGGGTGCCAAGCACCAGAAGCCCAGTGGAGGGCTGAGGTTTGACCTGGCGTTGCAGGTGACGTTGAGTGAGCTGCTAACAGGCCAGGCAGGGTGACTCCTGTTGATTTCTTTGACTTTCCCAGTGACAGTAAGATTGCTAATAAAGCAAACTGACTTTTGTCTGGGAAATAACTCCTTCTCGGAAGGGCTGTGTGGAGCAGACTCCTCCCACCTCCTGGGTTCAAGTCTTCCACTTTTTTCCTTCCACTGTCCCCGGAGGCCTCCTATTTTCTTTTATGTAATTCATTTCTTCATTCATGCAAAAATGAGCTGCATGATGAAATCTAATGAGATGAAGCAGCCTCTGAGGATTAGAAGCAAAAGGATTGAATTGCAAAGACATGAAGAGACAAAAGCTTGGTATACTCTAGACTAAGAAAAGAGGACCTGAAAGCTGGAAATTATAGTGTATTAGGAGCTGACCAGATATTGGTAGCAAGTTTAGAATTTATTCTGAGTGCAACAGGAAGCATTGAAGGATTCTGAGGAGTGACACGTTATATCTACAATATTAATGTCATGACCCAGAAAATTTTAAGGAAAGTGCATCCTAGACATTTTCAGAACTTGATACACAGAGGATTTGGATGATGGCTGAAGACTGAAAAGAGTGT
>PVKS010032142.1:0-22605 GCA_004027875.1 Aplodontia rufa
TTAATATTTATCTGCCTTTGCACTGAGGAATTCAGTCACTGATTGTGGTTTTGAAGAATTTTGAGGTAATTTTAAAACTATAATTTGTAACATCGTGGAATCAAATGATAAGCTTTTCTGAAAGATGTAACTAGTTGAGCTTTTTCAGTGGAACTCTTGATTTACAAATAAGTTTATGGTTAAAATTTAAATGTAAGTCCACTGCGTCATAGTCAAGTCTTGTTTTCTACCAAGACCTTTGGGGTAAGAGACACTGGTAGGAGCCACACGTCCTCACTTAGGGTGCAGAGGACAATAAACTATCTACGTGATATTTTAGTCTTGTTTGATGTCCTAAAAACAATTTAGGACCTATTTTATTATAGGTTCTTGGTTTTCAAAAGTAAAGGGAATTTTGACTATTTGGATGTCTATGAAAGGGAAAACTAAAAAGAGTTTTTAGAGAAAGTAGCTATCTTAGGTAAGAAATCAATAATTAGTGACTGTTAAATGTTTCATGCATAATTGATTTTTTCTTTAGAGATCACTCCATTAAAAGTATCCCTATGTCATGTATGTTGTAAGTAGTATTTGCTTTCTGTATATTTCAAAGTGATTATTATTGTAAAAAGCAATACTGTTAATCATTTTAATATCATAAGTATCTTTTATACATAAAGGGACTTGTAGAAAGAGTACTAGGATGTTATTTTTTGTAATCTATAACATATTAATGTTATAACATTGAAAACTTATTTGATTGTGAATTACAACTTGATCAATTTATGACTACAGCAATGATAGTAAAATGAAATTCTGGGGGCTGGAGCGGAGGCTCAGCAGTTTCGGCGCTTGCCTGGCAAGCGCGAGGACCCGGGTTCAAACCCCAGTACCACGTACACAACTAAGTGTTGGAGCAACGAAGGCCATGTGAAAAACTAAATAAAGTTGTTTCTCTCTCTGTCTCTCTCACTGTCCCTCTCTCTCTTTAAAAAAAAAAAAAAAAAGGAAAGGAAAAAAAAAGAAATTCTGTCCTCCACTCAGTAAATTAGAAATTTGAGAAAATAGAATTATCTTTTTGGTAGATTTTAAAATATTTATTAAGATAGCGTATACAAAGTAAACTATCAATAAACAATATGGTAAGCACCTTGAAGGCATTGATTAACAATGATAATAGAAAATATATTCACGTTACTTCCTTTTACTCTTTAGGTCGCTATGCATTTCAGATCTGGAAACCTCTAGAACAAGTAATCACAGACACTGCAAGGAAGATTTCATCTCCTGTAAGTTAAATGTGGCTTTATAACTAGTTATTATCCTCCAGTTAATAGTATTACATCAACTTTTGGAGAACTTATTTTCTTTAACTATTGTTCATTTACTCTGTAAATATTTAGTGAGTATCCACCAGGGATAGGTAGTGAACGAAACAGATATAGTCCCTGCCTTGATGGAGCAGACCCAAGAGTTTATTTCGTCTTAAAATTTGAAACTCATCTCCTTGTAACACTATATCTGACCATCTCAAATATAAAATTACAGCCTGAAATCCTGTAGGACTTACCCATTCATCTACCAGTATCATAGGTACTCTGGTGAGCTGTATATAAGGGAGGAATGAATGAAATAGGTACGCTTCACTGTGAACTGTGGTTTGTGACCTGTGAAGACAATTCAAAAACTCACAAAGCACAACAGCATAAACATTGACTTCTGGGAAATAAAAGCAGAACTGGAATAAATCAGCTTGGCTTGTAGCAATTTGAAAATGAATGACTTATTTTAGCAAAGACATTACAGGCTTTGGGGGCTTAGTTAGCCAAGAACAATGACAGCCTTTCCAAAGGATGACAAACTGACAAATAATTAAACCCAGGTTCAAAGAATTTTAAGAGATTTTGCAACCCTATAAATGTATGTCTGTGATTAAAGGGAGTATGAGAGAGTATATGTTTATTTTGTTTCCTATTTATACTTTGTTTTGTTAAAGTATTAATAGGTATTCAGCATTTGTTAAGTAAATATTTGTTGAACACCTACCACATGCCGGGCATTGTATGCCATGGGATATAGTCAGGGACAGGATGAAGACATTTTCCTCTAGGCACTTATGTTTTACATTTTAGCGGAGATAAATCATAAACAAATGAAGTAGGATACATAATATTTAGAAGTATCAAGAGCTTTTAATTAATTTTTTCCCCCAGAGTATTGGGGATTGAACCCAGGAGTACTCTACTGCAGATTTCCATTCCCAGCCCCATTTTAGTTTTTATTTTGAACTAGGGTCTAAGTTGTCAATGCTGGCCTCCAACTTGCAATCCACTTGCCTCAGCTTCCAAGTAGCTGGGATTACAGACATACACCCATGCACCCAGCTATTAAGTGCTTCTTTCCCCCCTCCTCCATACTGAGGATTAAACACAGGGCCTCACATAGGCTTGGCAAGCAGTGGATGTACCACTTAGCTACATCCTCAGCCCTGTCAAGAGTTTTTAAGAAAACCAGATTAGAGTAAGAAGTAAAAGAATAACAACAGAAGAATCTTATATTGGATAGGACAGGTGAGGCCTCTGAGAAGATATGGAAGCAGGCATTGTAAGCATCTGAACAAAGGGCTTTCTAGGAAGTGGGAATGTTGCAGAAGTCCTGAGATGGGAATGAACTTACGTTAGAAATATCAGGTGTGCAATAAAACAAACACAGTTGGAGGTAGATGGGCAAGACAGACTTTACTCCTGCAGGAGGGTGGGCTTCCAAGGGGGATCTGAAGCACACCCACACAGGAATCAATAGTTATTTATCCCCAGCCTGATGTAATCCTGCCCTTCGCTGTGTTTGGAGGAGCTCAAGGTTATAGTCGATTGTCTAGTATAAGATGGGTCAGGTACTGGAAAGAGGACTACAGGAAGTGGGCATGCTTACAGGTGTAAGGAGACACATATTGGGGAGTTTTAAACATGACTTCTTCCTAGCCTCATGGTTCCGTGACTTAAGATGACTTCAGACAAGTTACAGTGATATGCTTATTATTGAATTACAAACTGTGATAGAAAAGAGAACATATATCTCACAATTAGCAAAAGAGATTTTTGGTTAGCTTTTTGTCACTGTAACAAATACCTGAGAAAAATAACTTTGAGGCGGAAAGATTTATTATGGCTCATGATTTCTGCCCCTGATTGTCTGGCTCCATGGCAGAAACACAGAGAAAGAGTGTGGGGGAAAGCTGCTTATTTCATGGCAGCCAGAAAGCAGAGAGAAAGTGAGAGGAAGGGGTCAGGGACAAGATATGATCCCTATGGGCATCTATCTACCCAGTGATCTGCTTCCTCTAAACATGCCCTACCTGCCAACACTTCCCTGTAGTCATTCAGCTATGAGTGATGACATCAGAGACCTCATGATCTGATCAGTTCCCCAACCCCACCTTTAACACGTAATTCTTTGGTGGACAGTTAGTATCCAAACCATAACTTTTATGGTTTGAATGTAAGATGTCCCTCAAAAGCTCACATGAGAAAATCCAGGAAGCCTGAAGTGAAATGATCAGGTCATAAAAGCCTTAACTTAATCAGTGAGTTGATGCCCTGATGGGATTAACTGATGTGGGTTGGTGGGGTGTGGTTGGAGGAGGTGAGTCATTGGGGGCTTGTCTTTGGGGCATATATTTTGTACCTGGAGTAGAGTTTCTTTCTCTGCTCCCTGGAGCTATTATGCTTTTACCATGATGGATGTTGAGCCTCACCTTGAGCCTCAAGGAATGGAGCTGGCCTTCTGTGAACTAAGACCTCTGAAACTGAGCCCCCAAATAAACTTTTCCCACCAGAATGATTCTTGTCAGGTCCCTCCCTGAGTCAGAGCAACAAAAAAAGCTGACTAAAACAATAACAATGGGAGGTTGGAGCAGTGTGGTTCAGTGATTAAGATGCTTGCCTGGCTTCTGGGAGGATGCAAGTTCAAACCCTAGCACCCTGTATACAACAAAGTGTTGGAGCCATGAAGGCCACATGAAAAACTAAATACAATTGATTCTCTTTCTCTCTTTTCTCTCTCTCTCTCTCACTGTCCCTCTCTTTAAAAAACAAAATAAAACAAAACAACAATGGGTAACTTCATTGGAGACTACAAAAGGAAGTTGTGTAAATTGTAAATTGGGCCCAGATCCCTGGGGCCTAATGAAATATGAAAAAAACCTTCAAATTGTACTCTTATGATAGAAAGCCTTTGGGAGATTTTGAACATGGTATGATTTGCATTTTGGTTATCACTCTGCCTGCCACATATCCTGTAGTCTATAGTGACCCAGAGTAGAAGCTATGAAACCAATTAGGAGGAAATGGTGATAGCGGGTGGTAATTCAAGATAGGGTAATGGTAATAGAAATAGTGACAGTTCTCTAAATAGATATGAGTTACATCATTCCATGTTTACCAATAATAAATGAAGAGGATTTCAGGAATTATTTGTTAGTGATCTTTAGTAGATATAAGTACACCATAAATAATAAAATTCCCAAGCTTTGTGGAACAACATATTTAATTGTAAAGGAAGAGAGAGCAAGAAAATGAGAAAAATTTCACTGCTAAATTAGAGGCTCACACGTAAGACAGGGTAGATTTTAGCAGTATACCTACCCTGTAACCTGGATTTTTTAGGCTTCTAGGTAAGAAATTTTGATTTTGATAAATCTGACTCCTCCTTCTTTTTCACAAAGTACCTCTCTTACAATTTGCAGGAAACATCTTAGAATATTTTAATCAACATCATCATCATCATTATAATTACACCTCAATGAAAATACAAGTTTTTAAAAAGCACTTCTTGAATACTAATCACTCCAGGGAAACTGAAAAATGAGATATGTGCATACTTCTCCTTCACATTAATGAATCCCAAATGTCTAACTTAATAAATACAGTGTTTTGATTTTGTAAACATTAGTATTTTTTTAACCAAATAAAGTTACTTAGACAAACAGGAACTGTAATTGTGTGTCACACTGTCATTCAAAAGGGGAATGTCCAAAGCTCAAGTTCCAATTACATTGTCTTAAAGACATGCGAAAATAGATTAATCAAAATATCCCTTCTCTGGTTCTATAAATCAAGTAAATTATTATAAATAATAAAAGTATGCTGAATTGTGTGCATTTAGGAATATGTGACAACTAATCCCAACATTATATAAAACTATAATGCACTAATAAAAAATAAATTTAAAAAATGTAGATAGCTTGTGGTAAATGTATTTCTTCTCTTAAAACTATAAGATGATATAATTCTTACCTGTTTGGAGGATTTTTGTGTTTCATGTTACTGAGTGAAGTAGCTAATGACAACTGGTTTAACTTGGATTACTTTATATATTTTTTAATAAGGAGTTGAGTTATTGTACAGTCATAAATACATATAAAGTAACAATATGATATGCATTTGTTCTAAACCAGAATTACCCCCACATTTTATATCTTCTTTGGTAAAATATGGTACTGAAACATTTAATTATGATCTTAGGAATAAATTATTTTGATTCTTGTTTATACTTCACGAATGGAATTATACAAAATAATAACTTACGAGATCCAGGATATGTTTCCAATAGATTTTATTATAAAACTAGTAAAATCTCACTGTTTTTGTTCTTGGAACAAAATAGACAAATATAACCATCTACTCCACTTCTTTGATGATACAGTTGTATCTTATAGTAATTTCATTTTTATGGATCTAAGCCATTTCGTTTGGCCCACCACAGCACTGTGAGAAATGATTCTGAAGTGCCATCAGATCTTCATATTATAAGTAATGCAATATTGGTATATTATAAAACTTCAAAGAACCTTTTAGTTATACTTTATTATTAGGAGGGTTATAATTTTGTGTCTGCTCATAACACAGATGCTAATTTAAACATAATAGATTAAAATACTCTGATAATTCTATTTAAAATTGTGTGATATAAAATTTGTATTTCATGGTTTTAGAAGCCCTGATTTTTCTCTGAAGAAATGTGCAAATATTTTAGGTGCATGATTATTTTTTTTTCTTTGTATACTTTGCTGTATACAGCTCCTATGTAATTTTCTGTCCTCAAAATGATATCATTCTTTTAGAAGGGCTGTGAGGACTGTCTATGTAAAGATTGAATTATTCCTAATAGTCAGCTCTCTATGATATGAACTTCTTCTCAACACTAGATTTTAAGGAGCCTTTTCTGAGACTCTGTTTCTACTTGGGCAAAGCTAAAATTTAAAAGAAAAAAAATGCTTGAATATCCATGCATGCAAGGTTAATGAGTTTTATGACAATAGTGGGAATGACCAGAGATATCAATTTTTCTTTCCTATTTTGCTGATTGAAAATTTTAGAGCTTCATAAGGTAAAGATTCATAGAAATGTTTTTTTCCTGAATAATTACCCTATGCGTTAGGGTAATTGAACAGCTTTCTTATAAACACGATTTAAGAAAAAAAATAGAACAGATATGCTTTGGAGGAAATGACTGCTGTGGACCACGTTGGTGATACTGCTGTTTTGCCATCACTAAATTAGATAATCAGCTTTAATTAAGGAAGTGAGGTTTGCATCTAGTAAAGATTTGGGTTTCCTGAGAGAGACCTTAAAACCAAGTGTTCTTCTTCTGTTCAGTTCCTGTTGCTTTCTACCTTTACCTTCAGCTGTACTATGTATCTTTGTCTATGTGTTTACATATTCTTCCTATATGTTTAAAAAGATACAGAACTTACCCAGAGTAGTGTGGGTACTAACCAATTTAATTTCTTTCTTTCCTCAAAACTTTTGTCAGGAGTGGAGGAATATTTGTTTTATAATGTATTGTAAATTATTTATAACTTGAAACAGGGGCTGGAGTGGTGGCTTAGAGGTTATGATGCTTGCCTGGTATGTATGAGGACATGGGTTCAAACCCCAGCAATATGCATACAATGAAGTGTCAGAGCAATTAAAGCCACAAGAAAAACTAAATAAAATTGATTCTCTCTTAAAAAAAAAAAAAAAACAAACTTGAAATAGTAAGCACATCATATGCCTGACAGTACTGGTAGACTGATAGGTTAATATCTATATGACAGACCTTGATTTATCACACTTGAAAAGTGCCTGGTACATAGTAGTTGCTGAAGTGCTTGTTTATTGAATTAATTTGTAAGAAACTGTTCAAAGAGAATTTTATATAAATGGCTAGATCAGACTCTGATGGACTCATTTTTTAAGCTCTGATCATTTTCTTATTCTTTTTTAAAAAATGTGTAAATAGCATGTGTTCATTGTCAAAAATGTAGAAAGTTAAAAAGAAAATTATTCATAATTCCACCACCCAAAATTAACATTTTTGTGTACATGCTTTGTTATATATACTTTCAGATTTCATTTTATGCAAGAATATGCTATCAGGCCTCTGTATCTGAGGGTTCCACATTTGTGGGTTCCACCAACTGCAGATTGAAATTATTTGGGAAAAATTACATCTGTACTGATTGTGTATAGACTTTTTTCTCTTGTCATTATACCCTAGATAATACAGTGTTAACAATTATTTATATAGCATTTATACTATAGTAGGTAAGCAATCTAGAGATGATTTGAAGTATGTAGGAGGTTATGTGTAGGTTATATGCACATACTATGGCATTTATTTTTCAAAGGAATTTGAGCATCTGATCATTTTGGTATCATTAGGGGAAAGGGTCCTGGAGCTAATCTCCCATGAATACTATACTCAATTTTTTTTCAGAAATATAGTCTTGTATGTTACAAACATGTATGTGTTCAATCATATGTGCCTAGTTTTATTTCTAACAATTAGTTCATATATCCTATTTCTGTTTAGAGTTTCTGATAATCGTTTTTACTTACTGCCTCCATTCCTCTCCTCCCATTTGGTCTTTAATTCACTCCCACCCTCTGTAGCTCTTGTCAGTCTTTGATCTCCTATTTGATAAATCCAGAGTTCAGTTCTTAGCTCACATTTTACTTTACCTGTCAGAGCATTTGAAACCATTTTTCATTTCCTTACTTTGGGCTTCTTCTTTTGCTTCTGTCTTAGCACTGGTTCTTCTCAGTTTTCTTTACTGATTTCTCTCTAGTTCTGTGTTACTAAATGAGTGGTCTCTAAGGGTTCAGCCATTAGACTTCCTATCCTTAGTGATCTGAATCAATCTCATGGCTTTAAATACCATCTGCACACTGACTGGAATGTTATCACTGAGTTGAACTTCTCCACTTATATATTTAATAGATGTTTCAAAGTTAATATGTTTGAAACCATCCTTCTCATATTGTTACCACAACAAACAACTGTTCCTTCCCTAACTCATTAAATGGTAACTTTGCAGTTTTAAGCCAGAAACCTTGAAGTCATTTTTTACAGTTTGGTTGAAGTTGTTATATCTATTGGGTTCTCTGAAAAGCAGACAGACAAAGATTAGTAGCTTTAAGTTTATTAGGGAGTACTCTGAGCATCAACAGCTCCAAAAGAAAAAGGAGGATTGAGGTTCAAGTTAGGCTTCAGTGCAGTCTTAGCAGAGTCCACTGGACCTCTGAAGCTAGGATGGCTCATTATGGTTATCCCAAGTTGGAAAGGATCCATGAGATTAAATGACATTACCTGGAAAATGAGTGTAGGTCAATCCAAGGACAAAACTTAGAGAACTGTTTCTACCCCCTTACCAGCCAGTCATTAGATACAGCTTACCTTAGGAAGATGGCATGAAATTAACTTTTTTTCAAGTAAGTCAACTCCTAAGGAATGGAAGTTGAAACCTCTCTGCCAACTGCAGCCCCAATTTCTGAGGACTTCAGTCCTTTACTCCTGAATGGGTATCTGGGCAGCACATAACAGTGTCCTCTACAACATTCATAATTTCTCTTTTTGTCATATCCTTTAGTCTTTCAAGCAAATATTAGTCTGCTTTCAAAATATATTCAGAATCTGTTTTTCACCACCTCCTCTGTTATACCATTTCATTGGTCCATACCACCATCCTTTCTTGCATAATGTCCTGTTAACCGATCTCCTGCTTTCGACAATGCTCATTTCTGTTGGCCACACAGTAATTAGAGTGATCTTTCAGAACAAAGTCAGATTGTGTTACTCCAGCACTCTATCTTCTCGTTCTACCTAAAATGAAATCCTGTCTTCTCATTGCTTCACGATTAGCCCTGCTTTGTTTCTCTATTCTTCTTTCCTTCCTAGTTTGCACTTCTTCAGTTACACTGACCATTCAATCCAGTTTCCCAGCCTCTCTTGGTTTGCTTATCTGCTATTATGATGTACTTCCCTTCTTTGTCAGCCAGAAAAATGCCTGCCATGTCAACATGAATGACTTGTTCAAGGTTATCCAGTGAGGAAAGTATACCTACCACAGAGCTTAAAAAAAGTTGAGGCATTGTGCTTCTGCAGATCTCTTCAGTTACATCTTAGTGCAGAAAAAATAATTTTATATTGTTTTAAATTTTATTTTTCTTTCTCTCACTCTTGCGTGCGTTCTCTCTCTCTCTCTCTCTCTCTCTCTCTCTCTCTCTTGTGTGTGTGTGTGTGTGTGTGTGTGTGTGTGTGTGTGTTGCTGAGGATCAAACCCAGGGCCTTGGACATGCTAGGCAGGCACTCTACCACTGAGCTACACCCTTAGCCCCTAATGTGTTTTTGTTTGTTTGTTTGTTTTTAAGGTAGAGGGACAGTGAGAGAGAGAGAAAGAATCAATTTTATTTAGTTTTTCACATGGCTTTTGTTGCTCAGATACTTCATTGTGTATGTGGTGCTGGGGTTTGAACCCGTGTACTCAAGCATGCTAGGCAAGTACCGTAACCGCCAGGCCACTGCTCCAGCCCACCCCTCTGATGTGTTTTAAAGTAAAAAAAAAATTGTTAGCATTTTTTAGTGTTCTTTTTGGTTAGAGTTTCTTGAAAAGGATCATTATTTAGTGCTTTCCCCCCACAATTTCAAGTTGACTTCTACAAACATGCATTGGTCTTACTGCAGCTATGTGATAGGATGGGGGTCATGCTACTTCGTGCATGGAACTAATTATTTCTGGCTCTTTCTTTCCTGTACAGAGCCTTTCATCCTATTATAAAGGAGGATTTGAACAGAAAATGAGCAGGCGAGAAGCTAGTCTCATTTTAGGTGTAAGGTAGGTAATGCTGCCTATGTGTTTTTGTTTTGCGACTAAGGTTGTCTTAAAAAAGGGAAACAGTGTTATGGTAAAGTTATACTTATATTTAAAATTACAAGTAGAGGACAGAAGAGAAGACCACATTTTTACAGATTAAAACTTCAGTTCTAGGAGAACACAGGTTTGAAATCCCAGCAACTTGGGAGGCCAAACAGGAGGATCATAAGTTCTAGACCACCTTAGGGAGACCCTATCTCAAAATAAAAATAAATAAATAGAAAGAGCTGGGGATATAACTTAGTGATAGAACACCCCTGGGTTTGGTAGGTAGCAATTAGACATGAGCAATAGAAGGTTAATCAATAACTCAAGAGGGGTCATTGTGATTGTTTTTACATCTATAAGATGGATGACTATAACCAACTTCAAGGTTTCTTTTCCTTTGAAGTTTCATATATGTAGAAAAATACTCCGTACCAGGTGTGAACATATAGGAACAATGACTGCAAGTGCCACATGCATCACAAGAGAAAAATTGATGCCCTTGTTGGAAAAGACCCTGGCAACCACTGGCTGGTCAGCAAAACCAGAGCAGTCTCAACTAGCCTGAGTGAGAGTTAACTTCACTTCATTATAATGTCATTTACATTTATTGTAAGTGATTTTAACCCTCCCCACCCTGTGAGTTTCCACTTAGGTACTTATGGGTATTGGGCATATGCATGGAGATAGTTTTATCACCTATGCAAGCGTCAATCATAGGGAGTAGGAGGAATAAATTACATAATCCAGTTTGAATAATGATAAATTCTGAAGAACAAAGGATCTATATGTCTTTTAGAGACAGCCCACTCTCCTTCTATCTCTTGAGATTGTGCTATCTTTTAATAAAATTTTACTTTGTTTCTGCTATGCTCTATCTTGCTTGAATTCATCTCTTTTTGAAGACACAAGAACAAAAAGGCAGGACAGTCTGAACCATCAAATTAGTTAAGTTCAGTCCCTAGTACTACAAAATGAATGAATGAATGAATAGAAAAGAAATAAGTTTAACTCCAGTTTTTGGAATGTACCCCTCTCCTGATTAAGAAAAATACCTACGTGGTGGCTCATTGGTTGTGGCACCTGCCTGGCATCTGTGATGATGTGGGTTTGAACCCCAGCACCACGTGAGCAACAAAGTGTCAGAACAACAAAAGCCACATGAAAAACTAAATAAAATTGACTCTCTTTCTCTTTCTGTCTCTCTCTCCCACTCTCTTTAAAAAAAAAAAAAAACGAAAAAAAAAGAAGAAAATACCTGAAATCTAAGGTCTGAGATTTGATTGCCAGCACTGCATACATAAATGTATAAAGGAAAGAAAAAACAAAAACCAGGTGATTAAAAAAAAAATTAACTCTCTCTTAAAAACTTACTTAAAATTGTGGCAGTGTTTTTTTTTTTAAACAAGGAACTACTGTTATATTTGAATACTAACGTTTCAAATCAATTCATCAAAATATCCCTCGTTTTAACAATGAATTCTCTCTGGACTTAGTTTTATAATTTTGATTGTGCATATTTTTCATTATAATGCAGGTTCTGTTTCACAGTTCTTTTGCTACTTATGCAGTTTGATATCTAACATATTTTATTGCACTTGTTTCTTGGTATTCATTTAATGCCTAATTTTGGTCAGTACAGGAGAAAAGTTAATGATTTTATGTGATTATAATTTAACATCTAATGTTAATATTTTCCCCTCCCATAGATTTACAAGCAACTATATTCATTTGTCTCCTGTATACTCTGTTAGAGCCCATCCGCAAGTTTTTGTGAGAGTTGGTTATAGTATATTGTCCACCAAGAAAAAAAAAAGAATCATCTGGTGATTTAGTTAACACAATTAAACAGAACATATAATTAAAGTCCAATATTGAACAAAGAAATTTTCAATCTTTTGTAGATCAGTACATTTTTCAAGCCAAAACATTTTATGACCTGGCAAGAAAAAGAAAAGGTGGAGTGCTCAGTTTATCTTGATGCTTTATTTAAATCTAAGGCATAAGAATTCTCCTTATCAGAGAAATAAAAACAGAATAATATTAACTAGGGAAACCAGATTAGAAAGTGAGGTGTATCTATAACTATTTGTTGCTTAATATTATTCAGAATGACATTGTTTTTCTTAAACCTCATAATATCCCATTTGTTTCCTTGATGTGATTACAAAACAGAGGTTTTTGAGGATTATCATTTAATGTTATTCAAGGTACCTCTATTTTTAGGACCAAGTTGCTTACAGTATTGCATTTGTTCAAGATATATGATTATCAAGTTTTATTCTATTGAACTGAAAGCTGTACAAAATTCACAAGGAAAAACCAGTGATTAAGAGCACAGACTATTTAGGTGGGTCTGGGTGTCAAATGTACCAACTACTAAATTCATGACATCAGTTTCATCATCTATAAAATAGAATATTAATTTCTACTGCATAGTTTCTGTAAAGATTAAATTATGTAATGCATATGAAACTAGTTTTAGCTTTTCTGTACTTCATTTTCTTAACTTTTAAATTGAAATCAATATTTTATTGTGTTAAAATAAGAATGATATGATGATATCTTTTTATATAAATACCTCACAATTATCAGATGCTGAGTAAATGTTGACTCCTCTCTCGTCCCATTTTTATGTATTATGAATATGAAAGTAAAATATTTGCCCCTAACACATTAAATGAAAAGATAGGCTTATCTGCTTTCCACTGACTCTCTTTTATTCAGGTAATGTTGATTATGACAGGGTACTTCAAGATATGAATATGTGGATATAGTTTTGTTTTCTGTGGTCATTGACTCTAAACCACGTAGACTATGTTATGTAACAAAAAGGTAAACACAAAATGGAGCTGATCCTATTGGTACTCTATTAAAGAAGAGTACTCTGTGTGCTACTGAACGATTCTGCACGTTATCTGTTACATTTAATGCTGATTCTTTGCTAAGATGCATATTTGAGTCTTTGTTTTTTCTTGCAAAAGAATAGTTTTTTGCACCATAACGTTCATCTGTGACAAAAGCCTAAAATGTTTTATTGGGCTGCCTAGAAAAATTGTTATTATACCTGGTATTTTCTGAAATGGTATATATCTGTGTATATTTAAAACTGTCTGTAAGACTAAAACATTTAGTTTAAACTAAATGTTGAGTACAGGCACATGCCTGTAATCCAAGTGATTCTGAAGTCTGAGACAAGATTGCAAGTTTGATGCGAGCCTTAGCAACTTATGGAGACCGTTTCTCAAATTTTTAAAAATTACTCAGTAATAAGCAAGTAGTAAACAGCCCATGAGTATAATTCCCAGTACAACTACCCCCCCAAAAAAATCACCTATCTTTTTAAAAACTCAAATGTTAAAAAAAGAAGAAACCAAAACTTCTTTATTTGCTTCAAGAATGGAGAACTACCACTCAGTTTGACACATACCCCCACTGTCAGCCAAATTTATTCCAGGGAACTCAGTTTAAAATTCCTGATATAAGTAATAAGATATTGAAAATTACACTTTTGATTTCATGGTGAAATTATATACCAGAGGTATATCACAACTATATTTAATTTTTAAAAAAAAAAGATACTGACAGAGACTTAATTTTTTTATTTTTTCATCCAGTTTTTGTTTTTCCTCTGCTTAGTTATATTTGTGGTGCTTGGGATTGAACCCAGGTCCTTGAACATGCCAGGCAGGTGCTCTACCACTGAATCACCTCCCTAGCCCTAATTTTAATTTTTATACTATGTTTAAAATCTAGGATTTTTCCATCTTTAATTTCTTTTTTTAAAAAGAGAGAGAAAATTTTATTGATATTTTCATCTTGTTTTCATTTATCCGACACTTACTTGTGTATGTGGTGCTGTTCAAACCCAGGTCTATGTGCATGTCAGTGAAGTGCTCTGAGCCACAGTTCCAACCCCCATCTTCAATCTTTACAGCAATAAACAGATGTATTAGGATGTGTTGTTGTCATACCTCGGGCATCCCTGAGGGTGGGCGGCATGGCTCGGACCAGCCGAACCATCCCCTGGAGCCGAGCAGGAGGGTGAGTGTGTCCACCAGGCTCTCCCTGGACTCCCTTTGGTGGGAGTCCCCTCCACCCGCCCGGGGAAATGAGTCAGTAACATGCAGTTGGTGGCAGCTCAAAATCTGTTTATTACCAAGGCACACGGGTTTCTATAGGGAGGGGAGACAGCCAAGGAACCAATAGTAGAATGACAGGTTGGGCTGTCCTGACCAACGAGGAATGGCCGCGTCAACTTGTCAACTGTCGCTATCAGGAAAGGCAGTTTAGAGAAGAGGAAGAGGAAGCAGGCATCAGGTTCATGCCCTTTGTGCTAGGCGCAGGAAATTGGAGCTCATGCCCTTTGTGCTAGGCACAGGAAATTGGAGCGGAGAAGAAGTGTCATGGCGTCCAGTGCAACATTCGGCTTCAGTACAGTGCCCCACATGTTAAGGTCCTAGAGATTTAAGATAGTGAATAATAGAAAGGGAGTAAACTCTGGTCAAACAAGAATATTTCCCTCCTCCTCAAAGCTCACCCTTGAGAGTCTGATAATTATTATCTTAAAGACAATGTTTTGAATTTCCATATTTGTGCACATCTAGTTTGGTGATTGAAGATTTAATACTGTATGGAGTTTTTCTTTTTTGTTTTTTGTTTTTTTTCCCCAGTATCAGGAATGGAACCCAGGGCCTCATGCATGCTGGGCAGGGTTTTATATTGAACTACACCCCCAACCCTTCTCATCTTTTATTTTCAGATTTGTGATATCTTGCTTCAACTTTCCAAGTAGCTGGGATTATGGGTGTATACCTAGCCTTTATGGAGTTTTATGTACAAAATCATGTATATTGTTATTTTATAGGCAATGTAATTGATTTTCAAGGATAATTTTGACTGAAGTAATTTTCAGATTTTCTTTTTTGTGTTCTATTAAAACAATGTCCAAAGAAGTAACATTCCATATATCCTCAAAAAATGTACTATAGAAATTTGGATACCAAATTTGTCTTCATTATCTAGTGATTAGTTTTATATGATAGGTTTTTAAAGCTCCCCTTTTTAACTTTCAATTTTTTATACTGTAATGGGCTTTTATAATGTGAGTTTACTAACATGGAGCCTTTGTTCCTTCAAGAAGCTTCCCTTTTTACATTTTCTTTTGGAGGTGTTATAAAATACATTAAGCATCCATTGCATCTATTATCCTAGATACTATTTTTATATACAGAACTAGAAAACAACTAACAAAGGACGAAATGCTAGGGAGCACCAAGAAAAGGGAATGTAAATGTAGATTAGCCCCAGTAAATTAAATTATACTGGAATTTTTCAGAATAACGTGTTTTTTCTTTCTTTTGTGTACTTGTGATTGAACCCAGGGGCACTTTACCACTGAGCTACATCCCTAGTCCTTCTTATTTTTTATTTTTGGGACAGGGTCTCACTAAGTTGATTAGGGCTTTGCTGCCTTGCTTCGGCTAACCTTATGCTTGCAATCCTTCTGTTTCTGCCTCCCGAGTTGCTAGGATTACAGGCATGCACCACCATACAGGTGCACCATAGGGCAATAATTGTCAATTAAACAATATAGTGTTCATAGACATGGTACAAGATCTAGTGGTTACTTTCTCAAAATTCAGTAATTGAACAGTATCCAATTGTCTATTTTGGTACATACCAGCAAGCCAAAAAGTAAGTTTAAAATGGTCTCCCACAAGACTTCTGTAAACAACCCAAAGGAATATCCTTAAATCCTTATTTGAAAAGACTTATTTTATTCATGGAAGAATATTTTTCGGCACAGTGCCACATGCCTGTAATCCCAGCAACTCAGGAGGATGAGGCAGGAGGATCACAAGTTTAAAGCTAACCTCAGCAACTTAGCAAGACCCTGTCTCAAAATTTAAAAAAATAAAAATAGAGCTGGGGATCTGACTCAGTGGTTAAATGTCCTTGGGTTCAATCCCCAGAACCAAAAAAAAAGAAAAAAGAAAAAAAACAAGAAAAAGAAAAAAATTATATAAAATCTAGCCATTAATAGCACATTTGAACATGCTTGGTGATCTGCTATATATTGTCAGAAGGTTAGAGGTAGCAAGTAACTGGAAAGAAATTGCTAGAGATTCCCTAACAGACTCAAGGATCGACAAGTGACAAAGAGAGAGAGACATTGTTCAAAATAGACTGAAGACCTTAAACAGTATTCTAGGCCCATTTAGAAGAAAGGCACGCCAACCTCTGTACACCTTGAGTAAGTGTCTTTTATAGCTGTAACGTAACTACTATTCGAATGCTGTGCTAGATGACGCTAATCTTTTTGCTTATATTAACTAATATATACCTTTAATCCTAGGAGGTATGTTTAATTGTGTACATTTCACATATGAGAAAATTGTAACTTGGAGTATAAGTAAGCAACAGAAGTTTCACGGCTAATGAGTAGTTGAAATTAGGATTGTGAACTTCTATATGGATAACTCTGAAAGTACATGTTTTTAGCCACCATAGTGTGGTTCATCTGTACAAATTAAATTATTTTGAGCTTCACAACAACTATCCTATACTTCAAGTCAGTTGTTGTTAGCCCCATTTGAGGCCTAGAAAAGTTAAGTAGCTTAAATAAGATAGTACAGCTATTAAGTAGCAATAATAGGATTTTGTTGTTAGTGTTAATTTTTTTCCATGCCCAGAAAATATACTAATGAGGAACATTTTTCAATAATGGATAAATTAGATTTTATTAAAATAATTTTTAGTTTTGTTTGACTTTCTCCTTTAACTTTGTTTCCAGCATTGGCTTTAATAAATAAACAAGCTTTTCCTATGAGTTTCTTACAAAGCTAAATGAACTATGAAAAAATATAAGCAGTTTTGGGATCCTCTGTTGAAAGATATTAAAGCTGACAATTACAAAACACGTACTACATGCCAGACTCTACGTAGGCATGAATTCATTTAATTCTTAGAGTTGCTTTGTGAAGAATATGTTGTTGCTAGCCTTATTTGCAGTTAGAAAATGAACACAAACATTCCTTTGGGCTATTTGCAGAAGTCTTCTTTCAAGCTGAACAAAAAAATTTTACTCAGGTTACACAGTCCTAAAAATTAATGTGGGAAATTAATATTTAGCATTTTGGCTGTGGAATCCAGATAAGTGCCACACGATATGTGCTGCACTTCTGAAAAATAGCTTAGAAGTGTAAGTTTTCAAACTTGGAGTATAATCTGCATACTATGACTCTCTTACTCAATATGTGTTTTATTTTTTTAACTGAGAATAAGGACTGACATTACAAAGGACTGAAGAAAAACACATGTGGTATTGAGTCAGTGATTTATTTGTTAGTGTAATTAAGTGAAACGCTGTAATTTTGTTATTTGTCCACAAGATGGTGAAATTCTCATTAGTTTTTAATTTCCTGAAATTCATATAAATCATTAATTTATAACCTGCATTTGGCATTATTTATTATAAGCACTTTAATTCTTTTACAGCCCATCTGCTGGCAAGGCCAAGATTAGAATGGCTCATAGGAGAATCATGATTTTGAATCACCCAGACAAAGGTAGGTAGGATTTCCCCTTGTCATAATTTGTGGATCAGAATATGCTGTGAATTCCTTTCAGTTTATTCAGACTCATTACAAATGACATCTAGTAGATTTGGAGGTTTATGTGCCACATGTATTGAGATTTTCCTGGTAAAAAAGCAGACCTTTAGTGTGGAGTTCAGTGACTCACAGTAGTGGATTCGCATGATCAGCTTTTAAGACTTCCTTAGTGGCATTTACACACGAGTTCTTGAACCTGGTTGATGCTTTACCATTTCGATCAGGAAAGAAGATGACATGAGTTTGTGAACTCTGATGAGATGAACAGATTTGGGCACCATGAATTTTATTTCTTTAACCTTATACACAAAGGCACAAGATTTTGAAGATTTCTTCTACATCTCTGAATGAAATATGTCATAAATGATTCTGAATTTTTAAATACTATTCTGGAAAACTCTGAGGCTGAGCAATTTGTTTTTAACTGGCCAGGATTTTAATGTAAATTTATCTTACAGAAAAGACAATTATTATAACTTTAACTACACTACAGCTGCTTGATAGAGAAAGCCCATATGTTCATTACTGTTTCTGCTTTAAAATAACAGATGGTAGAAAGTTGCACTGTATTTCAGAAGTCAAAGGGGGGGGAGAAGGAGAGTGAAGGGTTTCTTGTATTCTTATTTACATACTTTCAGTTTTATGATTATTCAGAAAAAATAAACAAATTTTGGATTCCTATTCATCCCAACACCAAAATAAAGCATTCTTTTTCTGTTTTCTCCACTTAATTACTTACTATAAAAATTCTTTTCACTGAACATCATCTCTTGGTTTTTGCACTTGCTGTTCTTTAGTGTGAATAAACAAGAGTATAAACTTGGAAAAGAGGTTTTGCTTAAAATTTTTAAACAGCTTCAACAGTTATTGAAAGAGCCACTCAACTAATTTACTTTGTATTGTGCCGTTTCAGAGTAATTGAGAAAGAAATGCATTTAAGTGCCTTTTTGAAGCCCTCTGTCTCCTAAACATCCTCTGTCCCTTCTAGGTCAAGTGAATGCCCTTGGCTCTGATAGATTGCAATTGGATCAAGCACTCGTGTCTTTCAGCTGATTGACAAGTTGTTGCTTGTGCCTCTTGGCAAGGAAGCAAGTTCTAAAATGTATCCGAGAAAGCGTATCTTATGAGCCAGTGGTGTTTAAATAATTACTTGATTTTTTTCTCAGATAGTATATTTATCAGAGATAGGATTGTTGACTCTGGAATTCTTACTAATATCCTCTTTTCTGATCCTGTGTGGGTAGCTGGGTGTGAGTGAATAGGCCTGCAAGTAGGAAGCTAGCTAGCATTTTTCTCTCACTTCTGCCTTTCAGCTAGCATTGTAGCCGTGAATAGTCCCTTAACCTCTCAAATGTGAGGTTTTTGTTTTTGTTTTTATTTTTAAGAGAGGAGGACAGTGAGAGAGAAAGAATCAATTTTATTTAGTCTTTCAGGTGGCTTTCGTTGTCCCAACACTTCCTTGCGTACGTGGTGCTGGGATACAAACCCATGTCCTTGCAGTAACCCCTTGCCCCGCTCCAGCCCCATTTGTGAGTTTTATCATCTATAAAATTAAGAAATTTATTTAAAAGGTCCTTTTTGTTTGCATGACCTAATGTAATAATGTTTTATGTCTAATCAAGTAATGAAGAACCTATACTGTGTTTCTGTTGAGATCACATTTTTAATTTAAGAAAGACACTCTTAATCTTTTCAGATTGTTATGCCCTCTAAGAATATGTTGACGTTATGGGTATTTTTTCTATACAATTGCCTATTCATCCAAAATTTAAAACAGTGGAGTTTCAGAGATTCCATGGGCTTCCTAAAACCCATCCATATACTTACAGTTAGGAAATCTGACTGTAGTAGACGTGTAATAAATTAAGTAATATTGTAACCTAATTGTGAATGATGGAGTTGGAATGATACTCATATACCTGAAAATTGCCTTTGGAGAAGAAAGATTGTTTTGTTTTGAATGGGAAGAAGATAACAGATTTAAAAAAAAAATTGTATCATTGCCCTTGGATAGAGAAAGCCAGGAATATTGCAGGGTGGGGGGATGAGAATGGGCAACCTTTAATTTTGCCTCCCTTTTTAGGTATTCACCATATTTGCTTTGGCCAAGTCACTACTGAGTCTTTCAGGTAGTTAAATCCTCTACCCCAGTGCTTCTGAAATTGAAGCAAAATGTGTTCCCTCACCCCATCCCCAATAATTTTTCTGTTGGTTTTGCTACCAGCTGGTAGAATAAATTTGGAACTTCAAATGTGTGATCAACTATAATTTGTTACACATTTCATTATCAGGTTGTGCAAGGAAAGTGACACCAGAAAATTAAGTGTGGGAAATAGCTGAAAATAAAATTTTTGCAGCTAGTTTTAAATGAGCATTCAGATGTGTTTTGGTAAAAAGTACAATTTTGCTATTTCAATTTAATAAGAAAAAATTAGATTGGTACTTTTCTTACATTGTCAAAGAAAGATTAGTTGTTATAAAATCAGTGGTTTGATATTAATGCCCAATGAACATAGATGAGGTAGGACAGATGAGGTAAATTTTAAAAATTGTTGAATCTTAAAAGATTTCTCACTGGCTATTTAAGCTAGTTCTACTCAAAGTGTAGTCTATTTATTCATGCCAGGTTACAGTTTGTCACCTGTTTGCAACAAGTTAAAAACAAATCAAAAGTTAACATTTAGAAACCTTTATAACAATTTGACACTGCTATGATGTTCAAATGGGTGATGCTTTTGAATTATATGTTGGTTCACTATAGATTGAAAATTAAACTAAAATAAAAAGACTTCTTCACCATAGTCTAAGAGACACTGATCTCTTGAGTCAGGACTTTATACTCCTTCATGGGAAAAAAATGGCCTGTTAGCCATTTAAAGATTTAGTGGGAAAAAAATAAATAAAAATAAAGATTTAGTGGAGGGCTTCCTGGTCTACAGGCAAGCACACTCCACTGGTAGCAGCTCTGCCTAATAGAAAGCTGTTTATTGCCTGTCTGTAGTGGAGAGATTGAGTCCTTTTCCACTTATACTTCTTTCAAGAAGTATTCAGTATTTTTATTCTTCAGTAGTGCTTGAATCAAAATTAAATATTGGAATTTAAAACTAGTCAAAGTAAATATACTTTTTAATGGATTTTTTCCCCTTAATTACCCTCATTGAAGAAGAAGCTAATTTTGACATGAAGACCTGGTTTAAAAATATACTATAGTTTATTACAGTATATTGCATTTAAAGCATGTATCATAAATATTTAGAAAAAGAAGGATGTGATCACCAAGAGTTAACATGGAATCACTAAGAAAAGGTACCTAATTAGCTTTTTTTTTTTTTTTTTAAGAGAGAGAGACAGTGAGAGAGACAGAGAAAAGAGAAACAACTTTATTTAGTTTTTCACGTGGCCTTAGTTGCTCCAACACTTAGTTGTGTACGTGGTGCTGGGGTTTGATCCCGGGTCCTCGTGCTTGCCAGGCAAGCGACGAAACCGCTGAGCCACCATTCCAGCCCCAATTAGCTTTTTTTTTTTAAAAAAAAGAGAAAGAGAGACAGTGAAAGAGAGAAAAAGAGAATTAGTTTTATTTAGTTTTTCACATGGCTTTTGCTGCTCCCAAAGAGAGCTCATCTTCTCACCTTTCTTCATTTTAACATTTTAATTAGATTTAAGGCTCTGTATTTGAATTCATTACTTTTTTGTTGAAGAGTTCATTTTGTTTATCACACATTGATTTCCTTCGATAAATGAAAAGATCCTTAAAATAAAGAATAAGACTTTCTCACCTTCATAACCTATACAGCTCATATATAATAATTCTTGTTCTTTTGGATGAGTGAATAAATAAACGAATGGGAAAATAAAGAAGGAATACAAATAAAATTTGTAGGTAAAACAGAATTGGGAGTGATAATGAATATATGAAATGATAATGATAAATATGTAAGACTTAACTAAGTTGATGTCAAACAACCTAAAACTGTTCTTTCATTTTTCAAAATTATTTATCATCTACCATGTGTCATTGTGCTAAATCTTGAGATTTCATAATCATGATACAGGACAACTGGATTCTTGTCCTCATAGAGTATGTGTTGTAAGGAAAGGGCAAGCAAAAGAGCAGAGAAGGCCTACTTCAGGTTGTAATGACTGCGGTCA
The DNA here is from genome assembly GCA_004027875.1 of Aplodontia rufa. NCBI lineage: Eukaryota > Metazoa > Chordata > Mammalia > Rodentia > Aplodontiidae > Aplodontia > Aplodontia rufa. The sequence goes on from PVKS010032142.1 coordinate 21,928, forward strand.
AGGGTCTAATGACCTGAAATGTTGAATATGGGAGAAGCACCTTTACACAGGGTGGCTGGAAAGTCCTCTCTTTGGAGACCTACAGGATACAAAGGAGCAAACTGTGTGAAGAGTGGTAGGAAAGTACAAGTGCTGAGGCTGTGGGGAGAAAGGAATTTAGTGTGCTTAAGGAGCTGAAGGGGGAAAAATGAGCTGAAGAATAAGTAGCGTAATGGAAGCATAACAGGCAAAAGGAGAGGCAGCGCAAGATGAGAAGATGCCCAGGTTTTTGTTTGTTTGTTAAGAGAGAGGGACAGTGAGAAAGAATCAATTTTACTTAGTTTCCATTTAGCCCTCGTTGCTCTGACATCTTGTTGTGTACGTGGCGCGCTGGGATTTGAACCCTCAGGCTCGTGCATGCAAGGCAAGTGCCATAATCGCCGAGCCAATACTCCAGCCCAATGCCCAGGTTTTGAAAACTAGGTGGTTATGATAGTGAGAAGTGTTGATCTATATGGTATTTGAACTTTGTTCTACATGCAAAGTTAAGTTACTTCAGCATGTAAGAAATCAGTTTACTTTTTGTTGTTGCTGTGACCAGGGATTGAACCCAGGAACACCTAACTGCTAAGTCACATCCCCAGCTTTGAGACAGGGTCTTGCGAAGTTGGCTGAAGCTGGCTTTTTTTTTTTTTTTTT
>PVKS010032143.1:0-22812 GCA_004027875.1 Aplodontia rufa
TCCCAACTGAATTTGCATTGTTATTAACATCTTTCATTACTACAATACACTTTCACAATTAATGAATTTATGTTAATATACTATGTTAACTAAGGCCCAGATTTTATTCATATTTCCTCAGTTTTTCTTTAAAATCCTTTTTCGGTTCCAGGATATTATTTGGGATGCCTGATTACATATAGAAGCCAAGTGCTCTTGTCTCCTTTTGATTAAGTCAGTTAATTAGGGTCTTGTTTTATAGTGACCTTGCAAGTTTTAAGGATTACTGGTCAGAAATATTAAAGAATGTCTCTTGGTTGGGATTAGCTGATTAGACTGGAGTAGTATGTTTAGGAGAAAGACCACAAAGATGAAGTGCCGTGGTCATCCCTTCCTGTCAAAGGTGTACAGTGTCCCTACAACTTCACTATTAATGTTGACCTTGATCACAATTGAAGTCATGTCCTTTCCAACTTAGGTTTATTTTCTTATAAATGTGCCTATTTTATGAAAACATAAATTTAAATCTTTCTTAAAGCCATTCTGATCATCTCTGTTTTTTAACTGAAATATTTTGTCTATTAACATTTAATGTAATTATATTCATTTGTTTAGTTTGAGATATCATTTTTTTCTTTGTCCCCTGTTTTTTTATTTTCTTCTGTTTTTGTTCTTTATTCTTTTCCTCTTGCCTTCTTTTTAGATGATTTGAGTCTTTTAACAATTCCATTTTAATTTTCTTATTCTTTTTAGGTATATTTCTTTGCATAATTTTTAGTAGTTGCTCTGGGAATTGTAATATATACTTCTAACTTTGTCCAGTTTGCATACAACTAATATTGTACAATTTCACATAGAACATAGAACCCATGCAAACATACAGGCCAGTATCCTGCCCCCCATGTCCTTTATACTGTGGGTGTTAGATATCTCATATCTACTTAGGTTATGAACCCCACAGAATAATGTTGCTATTTTTAGACTTTCAGAGACATAAGAGTTTAAGAAGAACAAGAAGAACCCTTTGTGTTCTCAGGCACTTATCATTTCCAGCCCTTTCTCCATTTCTTTCTGAGGAGCCAAGGCCTCCATCTGCTGTCATTTCCCTTCAGCATGAAGAACTTCCTTGGAGGTGCTGGTGTGCTAATGATGGGCTACCTTGTTTGGTTTTTAATTTCGAAATGTCCATAGTTCTCATTCTTTTGTTGTTTTGGTACTAGGGATAGAACCCAAGGGTGCTCAACCACTGAGCTATATCCCCCGCCTTATTTTTTTTTTAAAGAGTGAGAGGGAGAGAAAGAATCAGTTGTATTTATTTTTTCATCTGGTTGTTGCTTTGCCAACACGTATTTGTGTACGTGGTGCTGGGGTTCGAAGCCGGGTGCTCGGGCATGCCAGGCAAGCGCTCCAACTGCTCAGCCCCAGCCCCAGCCCTCTTACTCACTTTCAAAGGGCAGTTTCTTAGGTAAGAAGTGCTTTCCTTCGCTCCTCCTGGCACCGTCCGCATCTTTGGGCTTCCACTGCTTTGGATGAGAAGTCCTCTCTCTAGTTCCTGTTCTGCAGGATGCAATGAGTCCTCTTCTCTTGCTGAATTCAAGATCTGCCCTTTGAATTTGACTTACCACTTACTTGTGATGACGTGGCTTTGCGTGGCTTTGTCATGTGTATCCACAGCTTGCTGTTTGTCATTGTATCCTAAATGTGTAAATATATATTTGAGATCCAATTTGGGAAAAAATTTGCCCTTTGTCTCTGGATATTTTTTCTTCCCCATTGTTTCTCTCCTCTTCTTCTGTGATCCCAATTACGTGTATGTTAGACTCTCTGGTATTACATGACGTGTTTCTGAGTCTCTATTCATTTTATAAATATACATGTATTCTATGTTCTTCATACTGGGCAGTTTCTGTTGATCTATATTTAAGTTTACTCCTATGTTTTCTATTTTTTTAAGAGAAAGAGGGACAGTGCGAGAAAGAGAGAGAGAGAGAATCAGTTTTAATTAGTTTTTCAAGTGGCTTTCATTGTTCCAACACTTCATTGTGTGCATGGTGCTGGGCTTCAAACCCACGTCCTTGTGCATGCCAGGCAAGCTCCAGAACCACTGAGTCACTGCTCCAGCCCCCTGCTTGCTATTCTTCTAAGTCCATCCAGTGAATTTTGCATTTCAGATAGTATATTTTTGGGTTTTAGAATTTCCATTTAGTTCTTTTTATTATATCTAGTTCTCAGATGAGATTTCCTATCTTTTGATTTATTGTGAGCGTATTCATTTCATTGAGAATAGTTATCATAATTGCATTTAAAATCCGTGTCAGTTAGTGCTAATATTTGGGTCATCTCCATTGATTTTCTATTCTCATTAGTATGTGTTCCACGTTCTTTGCTGTGCATGTTTGGAGTGCATCCTAGAAAGTTGGAGTGTTAAATTCCGGAGACTCTATTTGGAAATCTTTCTAATCACTGTTGCTTCTTTTGTTTTAGAAGGCAGTTGCTTTGGCTGGACTCACTCTGCATACCCTGTTCCTTTGGTGGCAGTCCTGGTCTTGGTTCTGTTCTTCTGTGTTTCCCTAAGGTATTCTGAGCAAGTGAGCTTCAGGAGCCAGTGGGAAATGTGGTGAGACAGAAGGTGGGGATTCCTGTCTGGCTCTTCCCCTTCTAGGACTTTCTTTCTCCCTAGTGACAATGAGTTACCAGCAATTGGTCTAGTTTTCCAGGCCAGAAAGGCTTATTTTATTTTTTTAAAACTGGTGCTCCTGCCCCGCCACATGCTGCAGTACCTGGCCCTAGGCTGGAAGAACTGGGAACACCCCCACCTCCACTCCCTCAGCCCGGATTCCCACCAGACGTCTCCTGCTCCTGCTCACAGTGCCTTCAGGTAGCTGCTTTTGGTACTACGCCCAGAGTGTGTTGTGGTGGTCTGCGGGAGCTGGTCCAATAGAATCTTTCTGCCATTACTGGAAGAAGTCCGTTTTAGTATTTTCATATTAATTTGCAAGATAAACACTTCGAATATTAATGTTTTATTTATATGCTTCCAAGAGATAATGTTTGGCTGTTTGGTATTTCTTTTATATAAAAATTTGTATTTTGATGTAATTCAATGGTTTGAGATTTCTTATGTTTTCTTTAAACATTCATTCTTATTCAAGTATCAAATATATATACCTAGATTTTCTTCTTGCTTTTTATAGTCATAGTTTTAAATTTAATTTTTAATTCATTTTTAATTTACTTTGATATCAGGTACCAAGTGAAGATCTCATTTGATATTTTTCCCAAAGAGCAAGGCAGTTTCCTAAATGTAATATATCGAAGTGGATTCTACTTTTAATAGTAGTCATAATGTTCCTGTAATAGAAAATTAATTTCCAACTAGCTGAAATTTAGGATGGAAATTAATATTGACAAACTACATCAAATTTTGGGCAAGAAAAACTATCAAAAAGTAAAATTGTGTGTGCATCAAGTCGAGGACACGGCCCACTTGTTTAGATGCCGCTGTGTGTGACTACCAAATCAGCTCAGCGTCCATCGTAACCAGGAACAAGTGCTAGAAGTACAAACAGAAGCCATTTGTCACCACCGTTGCTCAAACCCCGAGGGCTGATTTCATGTGGCCTGTGTTCCTGCCACCCCTGAGGGCCTTGCAGGCAAAAATGAAGGGGCACGATGGCCACTTCTGCCTCTCCCAGGTGGCATGCTCACTTTCCGACTCCCCCAGGGATTGTCGTGCACACAGGAGGGGAGGAAGAAGCAGGGTATGAGGTTTCTAGGTGGCACCACCGAGGGGCTGTAGCTGCTTTCTCAGGTCCAGCACGTGTTTAAAGTGTTTCCTTCCAACCATGCCACCGAGCCTCCGGTGGCTTTGGACGCCACATCTGACAAAGGTGAGCGCATCTCCTCCCCAGCTGGTTGCTTGTCCCTCCAGGCATGGCCACTCCTCCCAGTGGCTTTCGGGTAGGAGCTGAGAGGCCCCGCGAAGGTCTGCGTGCACCTGCTCTCGTTCCCGCGTGGCTCGTGCCTGGTCCTCAGGAAGTTTCAGGGATTATTTCCCTGGTGACTGATGCAGCCAGCCAGCCGGTGGCCCCACACCCAGCACCCTTTGCCCCCAGTGGCCGGCCACCTCACCTCTCACTTTCAAGTTTTCTAGATGAACACACGCCACTACCCCAGTTGTAGGGGACACATGCCAGGTTTCTTGAGTGGAGCTGTTACTATGCAACGGCTCACTCTGTCCCCTGCACGAGGGAAGGCAGGCAGTCCTGAGGCAAGGCAGGGGACCTCTATTGGGATAAGCTTGCTGATGGGAAGATGCCATGGATTCTTATGGTGAAGAGCCATCTTGCTGGCAGGCTGACTTGGGAAGTTTCCATAGGAGATGGGTGATTGCAGCTGGTGGCACCTTCTCACATGTGGAGGTTTGTGGCCAAATGACACACATCTGATCCTGATCACCTGGTGGTGTGATGTTCTCCAGCTCAGCAGATCTCTTCGGGCTGCTCTGGGCTGCTCCTGTCACTGATTAACTTACCCATGGGGCAATTCCAGATGTGCAACACAGTGGACAGGCAGGAGTGGGCAGCTGCCCTGAGCCCCCTTGCTGGTCAGCAAACTCGGAGAAAACCCGCTCCAGCTATCATGGATGGCAAGGCTCAGATGGAGCTAAGCAAGGGAGTCAGACCCCAGCCTGGTCTCAGCGCTGGGCTTCCCAGGTGGAACCAATTTTTCACAAGGTTCTAGGTGAGACGTGGGCGTCCTCTGTCCTGCCCTTTAGGCTGGGCTTGGAGCTCATAGAGCACCGGAAGAGTTTCTCCGGAAACTTCCTCTTGCTCTTTTCTGGACTTTTAGCTGTCCTACGTGAAGATAAAGGGTTTAAATTTGCCTGCCCCATTCTTACTCAGGCACTGATTTTCAGCCATCGAAACAGGGCACTTTTGTGCCTCCCATCTGTAACCTAAGGATCTTAGCCCCAGTGAGTTTCTGCCATCCTGCTGTAGATGGATGTGTGACACTAGTGTGTGGGATCAAACACCCGTGGGCTGTATCCAGCCTGCTGTGGATAGCAGCTTCTTCTTCATCCCTGATGCTTTTGAGAAGCTCCCAGGGCCACTGCTGCTCTCCTCTTAAGATGAGAAGCATAGAGAATCAGAAGAGGAAGCCACTTGTCCCAGTCAGCGAGGAGGAAGGGACGGAGCAGGGATTCGCATTGGGGCCTTTCTGAATGCCACAAACGTTCACTCCAGGTTGTTCCTGCTGGCATCACATGACCCCAAAATTATTGGACCCCGAGTCATAGGACCATGTGGATTTTGACATTTGTTTTTGAGCAATTTCCTACTTACTTACCCTGGCTAAGATTTGTCTGCTCTGCTTTCCTTCTGCTGCCGTAAGTATGTAGCCTCTTGACGAATTCATCACCGTGATTGTTTGGCGGGTGAGAAGCCCAGTCCGCACTCGCTGAGCAGCGGTCGGCAGGCCTCTGAGAACTCTTGGGGAAGATCCATTTCTTTCTGCAGCTCCTTGGCTCGTAGCCCTGTCCTCCATCTTAAAAGCCACCAATGGCTCTTCTTTTCCTGGCTGCAGCTCTTCCTCCTGTAAGAACTCACGTGACTAGATTGCACCGCTCCGGGTGCTCCTCCATCCCAAACTCTGTCCCCATCAGGTGGGTGAAGTCCCCTGTGCTGTGAAAAGTCAGGAGAGGCGTGTGAGGTCCCCTTGAGGGCTGTTCTGCTGTCCGTGACAGAACTCTTCAGATGATGATGACTCTGCAGATCATTGTGTCATGGGCTTTGGAAGTTTAACCAGCTCCCTCTGTCTCCTCCCTCACGTATGCCAGCGCTAACAGAAGAGAGACACAGGCGTGTATGCACCGCTTACTTTGGAAAAATCAATTTGTAGTACTATTTTACTAAATGGTTTTGTTTGCCTTGGGTTTGAAACTTCATATAAATTCATTGCTGCTATCTTCAATCCAATATTAAGCATCTAATCTAATCTATGTGGTGTTATAGATAAAATGTTTAAAATAATATTTTTGCCTTCTTTTAATCCAGGTTTGGACTTAAAACCACCCCTAAAATCAATTGGAAGCAATTTTTAACATCATTTTATGAGCCTCAGGAGATGGAAGTTAGTAATATAGTTTCCCAGAAAAAAAGACATAGGTATGTAAAAAAAAAGAAAGAAAGAAAGAAAAAGAAAACCTTAAATTTTGGTTACACAAATCATAATATGTAGAAGGTTGGAGAATATCTGAGTGAATTTTTTTCATTTATTGAATGACCAATTAGTCTCCATTAAAATAATTGTCAGCTTTTACAAAGTGATTGTTTCTCATACTTTTTTCTTATTTCAAATCACCTTAAGCTATAAGGTTGGTATGATTATGATTCCAATTTCTAGATGAGTAAAGTAAGACCAGAAGAGAGCATGGGCGAGTCTTGGGCTCAGAATGCGGTGCAGGTGGCAAGGGAGCAGGAAGGCTCTGGGTAGTGCGCCCCAGCTCCCGTGGTGCCCCCGAGCTCTGCGTGTGCTCTTGAGACTGTGGGCATGCACATACTTGCCACATGTCCCATGCAAAGGGACAGTGCTGAGTGATCTCTATAGGGTACTGGTGTCCTGGTCCGGGAGGCCGTTTGCCTTGGCACCCGTGTGTGTTGTAACTCCAGCCCACACTTCAGGAGGAAATGTGCAAGGAGGGACTTAGTGTAGCGTTTTCGAATCTGGACGTCTGCTCTCCAAGTTTCTTGTTTCTGCTGACTGCATTCTGTGTTGATCATCCCATGAGAATCTTAGAACAATTGCCTCCCTGCCCTCGTGAAGTAAGATGTACTGGGTCCCCCTCCCTGTCTGGGGATTTCCGCATGTTTAGTGACTGCCCCGGGCACCAGCCCTCCAGGTACCTGGAGCCCCCCACCTTGCTTCTGGGATGCAGCTCTGTGGGTTCATGTCTGAAGTGAACCTACCTCGGCTTTAATATGATTTTCTTGTCTGAAAACACCTTGTTTAGCATTGTCAGAATTAAAAGTATAAAGTTTTATTTCCTTTAAAGTGGTTCTCAACTGAGGGTAGTGCTGCCTCCCAAAAGTCGCCTGGCAACGTCAGGAGACATTCTTGGTCCTCACTGGGGTGGAGTTGTCTACTGACAGCCGGGGGCTGCAGGCCAGGGCGGCCCAAGTCACTGGTACCGGGGTGGGTGAAAGCTCCGGTAAGGAGCATCTGTTTCCACCAACACTAGTGATGTTGGAGACACATGGAGATCTAGGACACAGGAAGCCAGAGTGTTTCTGAAAAGCTGCGTAGCTGTGTGCTTATGTTTTTGTCCCCTGGAGAAAGCTGAGATGGCTCTGTGGATACAGCAACAAACCCCAAACCGCTGTCAGGATGGTTTGTGGGTGAACTGATTCTCTGACCTGAGTTATCTAGGGGAAGGTGACACTGAGGAGGTCCACCAAGCAGTATCCTGTTCCAAGAGTCCAGCTCTTCCTGCTCCCATCAGTCTCTAGTGAGGTTGGTTTTGCGGTCCATGTGGACGATCATGGGCACAAAGAGCACACAGGTGGACAGAGGGATGAGAGACAGAGGCAAAGAGGGGTGTGGTAGGGCAGGTTGCCATGGGGGGGCCCAAGGAGAGGTTGTGGGGGTCCCTGTCCTCACAGTCTTACTGGGAGCTGGTGCCCTGTGATCCGGGCGAGCAATGCTATAGCGCGCTGCCCATGTGGGGTGCCAGTGTGATCAGTGGTCTCTTTCCCGGTCTTTCTTGGAGTCAAAATCACAGATTTGCAAGGGGGCTGACAGGTGTGGGCGCTGGTACCCCTAATTGCCGCTTGAGAGACTCGCACGCGTGGCAGTTTCCCTGTTAGATATCCCCTCAGCAAAGTGACAGCAGCAGCACACAAGTACTTTTCTCTTCCAGGAAAAAGTCATCCACAAAGACAGCATTATTCTAGTTGTTGTGACGTGCTTGTGTTTTGTATCAAGAAGGAACAAAGTTCAAGAATATAATCTTACTTTGTTTTTCTCCAAATCTTTTTGTAGCATTGACTCAGGAAACCAACCTTGCAAGGAAAATATTATCACCAAGTTATTTAGACACTCTGACTACAGCTACACAGCGCTGAAGAAAGCATTGCTGATAATCAACACCGTAAGATTTTGAAACATTTTTATTACAAAACTCATTGGTTTTAAGAAAGCTAACGCTGAGAGCAAGACCAATAAAAACACTGTTCACCCATTTATCCATCCAGCAAACATTTTTTGAGCTCCTGCTGCATGCTGGGAATTATTCTGAATGCTTAGGGACCTAAGACCTAGCCTCAGAAGCCCAGTCTAGCTGAGGCCCAGGGAATCACAGTGCGGAGAGCTGAGTACAGCAGCAGCGACAGGGACTGGACAAGTTGTTGGCAGTGGCGGGACCATCAGTGCCCATCCTGCCAAGGAGGGCTGACTCAGGGACCTGCCACTTGCCCTCTTGTGCTCTGCGCGTTGGTCCTGCACCCCATATGGGCTCTCTCGATGCGCTGCAGTCTTCCCCAAGTGTGCTTTTCGTTCCGCACGTGCACCGACGGCTCTAGCGCATGATGAGGAGGGCGAGTTGCTTGGCCTTAGACTGAGGATCCAATAGGATAGGACCTCGTGCGAAAGAGTTCACCCCCCAGGGTGCTCCTGAGCCTCTGCGCCAGCTTCCCAGAAGCTTACCGCAGGACGTCTGCGAGCTCTGGGGAGCCCACCCTGTCTGGAGCGGCCTCACAGCTAACTGCATGTCCTCTGCTAGGGGGACTGGCTCCTGCCCGTCAGTCTAGGCTGCCGTAGCTTGGGGTTTCTGAGCACAGTGCGGATTTAGAGATGTGGTGCTGTGCCCACTCTTCATCCTGGGGACGTGTCAAGGCCGCCTCCCTCAAATGCCTGAGTGGAGGCTTGTGCTGAGCTCCATACAGTCACGTGTGGCTTGATGATGGCCAGGCATCAACAAGCAATTCCATCATTTCGTGAACATGGCAGTGTGCGCACAAGCCTGTGGTGTAGCCAGCTGCCACCCGGTGTGTCTGTCATTGACTGAAACGCTGTGAAGCAGCACGTGACTGTATGGGCCACCTACATCCCCATGAGGAAGTTGAACTCACGAGTCAGGCACAGTGAAAGATTAACAGCGGCTAATAATAAAAAGCATAATTAATATGCCGTAACAAGAGCCGTGTGAGCACGCTATCTCTGTCTGTGTCTTCTCGATAGTTTATTGTACTGTTTGGTGCTGACCACAGTTGACTTAGGGTAAAGGTGAAACCAGGTGAGGGGTTATGTACCACCCTTGCCTCTCTGAGTGGATAGAAACATTGAGCGCCTACTGTGTGCTGGCTCTGTCCTAAGGGATTGGCAGGAGACTCCCTCAGTCTTCTCAAGGCCTCCGGGAGGTGGACATTATCTTCTCCGTTTGTCAGGAGAGGAGAGGGGCCTGGGACTGTGTAGCCACCCTGAAAAACTGGGCTAGTGGAGCAGGGATTCCAGCCAGGCCATGGAGCGGAGCTGCCAGGGGGCAAGGGGAGCCTCCTGGAAGGACAGAGGAGGCTTTGGAGTGCTCACGCACCTCGGGGCCTGTCACCGTACTGGAGCAGTAATTTAGAGGAGTCTTCATTTCCAGCAGGAATGGCGCTGAGCGCTGCAGACAATGGACGGGGTAAAAGCCACTGCTGCACTGCCCGGGCGGTGGGGTGGAGTCCCGCGCTGTGCCCCCATGTGGGCACATGGCTTGAACACCTCCGTGGATTTGCAAAGCTGCTGCCAGTGATGAGCTCACCCGCTGGTGTGCCACACAGCAGCAGTGCTGTTCCCATGCCTCAGAGCTGCGTCATGCTGGTTTCTGAGCAGCATCTCCCACCCCCATTTGTCTGGGTCTTGGCCATGGAAAGGAGTGGACTAGAAGGAGGTGTGGGGGGAGCTGGGAGTAGGCAGGGCTGGCTGCAGAGGGCAGCTCTCTCCTGCTGCAGAGTGCAGAGCGGCCCACTGCATGTCCAGAGGAAAGACTGCTTTAGACCAGCGCAGTCGGGCATCCCCTTGCTGGTGTGCCCCTCCAAACTCTGCTGCCCTCTGCAAGTGGCCCTGGTCATTGTGATCACTCACCTTTCAATCAAATGTGGCCCATTCCTAATGCCTCTTTACCTTCTCTTGTTCTTCCTGTTATTATTTACGGGTTTCACGATTTCATTGTTAGAAAACCCAAAGACTCTTCCCCTAAATGTTACAGTTAATATTAGAATTTTGAAGATCACTGGAATCAAGGTCAGTACCCAAAGGCCAATATTTCAACAAACTGCAATAATTATGAAAGAAGAATTTTTAAAGCATTGCTAAGACATTTTAAAAAATCAAATACCTAGAAATATATCTAACAAAAAAGTGGAACTTCTCTAAGTGAAGAATCCAAAGGTTGCTTTTGGAAATAGTACCTGTCCTTCACAGACTCTCAGAAAACTTCAGAAGGAGCATTCCCAGCGCATTCTGAGCACGGTGGTACTCTGATATTGAATTTACACAAGAGCATCCCAAGAAAACCTGCAGACCAAGGTCCGTGACTTGGTTGCATTCTTGACAAAGTATTAGTGAGGCAGACGCATAACATAACATGGATTAAGCGCCATGAACATGGGGACTTACTCCTGGTCTGCTAGGTTGCTTTAACTTTTCCCCAATCAATTAACATAATACAGAATATGAATAGAGTTAAGGCTAAAACCATGAAATCATCTCAGTAGATGCAGAAAAAAATATGAAAAATCAATACGCATTCATGATTAAGAAAAAAAACGACACTTTCATCAAACTTGAAATAGAAGGGAAAATCCTTACCCTGATGAAGGGCTGTTATGAAAAGCCCATAGCTAACAGCATAGGATGGTTAGAGACTGAATGCTTTCCCCTGCGATCAGGAATGACACCAGAATGCCACCCCTTGCCACTTGTGTTCAGCATCGAGCTACAGTTCTAGACAGTCCAGTTAGGGAGAAAAAGGAAAAGCATCCAGGCCGCAGAGGGAGAAGGGGAACTGGCTTTATTCCAAGACCACGCGATCTTATGGGCTGGAAACTAAGGTAAGCTCACACACAGCTATGACAATAGCCTTCCCAAGGGTTGCAGGGCAGAAGATCGACAGGCAAAATTAGCTGTACTTTTGTAAAGTAGGAATGAACAATCTGAAAACGAACTTCGGAAAGCAATTCCCTTCTAATAGCATAAAAAAATAAAGTGCCTTTATTTTTTTATGTGAAGAAGTGCCAGAGCCATACACTGACAATTACAAAACACTTCAAAGAAATTACAGGACATGTAAATAAATGAAGGGACATTCCACACTACAGACTGGAGAACTCAACGTTGTTGAGATTCAGTTTTCTTCAAATTAATCTGTGTATTTAATGCAAATGCTATCAAAACCCAACTGACTTTTTTCTTAATACAGTAAAAAAAATTATCTTAAAATTTATGTGGAAATACAGAGGTCATGGAATTGCCCAATCTTGGAAAAGAAGAATGAAATTATCCTACATAAACCTCCTGATTTTGAATCTTAGTATAAAGCTATAGTAACAAAGATTGTGGAACTGGCATAAGGATAGACACATGCATCAGTGGAACAAAATTGAGAATCCACAAATCCTTACATATTTGGTCTTTTTGTTTTGAGAGAGAGAGAGAAAAAGAATCAATTTTATTTAGGCTTTCATGTGGTGTTCGTTGCTCTGCCACTTCATTGTTTACAAGGTGCTGGGCTTTGAACCTGCATCCTCATACATGCTAGGCAAACAGAAAAATCACTGAGCCACCCTACCTTTGATCTTTAAAGAGAGAGAGTCAATTTCATTTATTCTTCATCTGGTTTTTGTTTTTCCTCCACTTAATTGTGTATGTGGTGCTGGGGATCAAACCCAGGTCTTCACACATGGCAGGCAAGTGCTCTACCACTGAGCCACCACTCCAGCCCAATAAATCATTATATTTATGGTTAATTCCGTTTTTGATAAATCTAATAGGGAAAGGGATAATCTTTTTTAAATGCTGAGAAAATTGTATATTCATATGCAGAAGATGATTTTAAACTCCTAAACTATACACAAACAGTCCTTAGTAAGAGCTAAAATGACAAAACTCTTAAATATACACATATGTGTATATTTAAAGTTTTGTGATTTTTTTTGTGAGGCAAACATTTCTTAGGTACATAAAGCATGACCAAGCAAAAAAAATCAACATATTAGACTTTATAAAAATTGAAAACTTTGGTGCTTTAAAATACCATTAAGAAAGTATGGGGGTGCTGGGACAGTGGCTCAGCAGTCGGAGCACTTGCCCGGCATGGGTCCGAACCCCAGCACCACACATACAACTAAGTGTCAGAGAAACAAAGTTCAGCTGAAAAACTAAATAAAACCGATTCTCTTTCTCTCTTAAAAAAGAAAGAAAGAGGAAGGGGTGGTGAGAAGACAAGTCACAGACTGGGAGAAGATATGTACAAATCATTTCTCCTATAAAGGACTTGTATCTGGAAAACACTCCAACTTTTAGAATTTAAAAAGAAGATGGCCGTAGAGCTATGTAGAAACTTCTCAACAGAGGACATTGAGCAAGCCAACGAATACATGAGAAAGTGTTCTAAATCACTAGCAATCAGAGAAATGCAAATCAAAACCACGTTAAGATTTCACCTCACTCCAATCAGATTGGCAAAAATGAAGAATATAAACAATAATAGATGTTGGAGGGGTTGCAGGGAGATGGGAACACTAGCACACTGTTGGTGGAACTTCAGACTGGTACAGCTGCTCTGGAAAGCAGCGTGGAGAATCCTCAAAATATTGGGGATGAACCCACCATATGATCCAGCTATCCCTCTCCTGGGTATTTTTCCAGGGGATTTAGAATCAGCACTTTATAGTGACACAGCAAAATCAATGTTCATAGCGGCTCAATTTACAATAGCTAAATTATGGAACCAACCCAGATGCCCCTTTCTGGATGAATAGATCCAAAAACTGTGGTATCTGTATACCATGGAGTTCTTCTCAGCAATTAGAAATAATGGTATTGCAGCCTTTGAAGGATTTATAAATGGATGGTGATGGAAGAAATCATGCTGAGGGAAGTTAGCCAAACCCAGAGAGTCAAGGGTCGAATGTCTTCACTTATCTATGGAGGCTGGAGCTAAACCCAGGCCTGTGTGAAAGATGGCCAATCTCATGTATTAGACCCAGCAAAGGCATAGTAACACATAATCTAGGGCAATCATAGATAATGTGTTGGGAAGAAGGGGGATTAGTGCGGGGAGGGAGTATAGGGAGGGATCTAGGGGGTAATTCTGATTTATAAATATATACATATCATATTGTTACTTTGGATACATTTTTGATTGTACAGCAACTACATTTCTTAATTAAAAAAGAAAATGACTTGATATTTAAAGTGGACGAAAGATTTTAATAGACATCTTACCAAAGATATACAGTTGGCCGATACATGCATGAGAAGATGCTGACACCATTAGTAATTAGAGGAACACAAACCAAAACCACAGTGAGGTACTTCCTTCCACTAGGTTGACTAAAAGAAGAGAGGCAAGTGTTGAGGAGGAAGAAGAGACACCAGAGCGCTCCTGCACCGCCGCTGGGCACGCAACCACCGTGGAGAACATCAGCTGTTTCTTTAAAATTAAGCCTAATTGGGGCTGGAGGGTGGCTCAGCAGTAGAGCACTTGTGCAGCCATGTGTGGTGCACGCTGTCCCCTGCCTTGGGTGAGCACCAACTCCACAGCTCCTGGCACACCTTCCCAGTGACAGCCGCCCTAGCTCCACAGTCGCGAGGCCTGAGGACGGGACTGGCCCCAGCGGGAGACAGCAGAGGGCTCCTGGGGAGCACAGGCCGCCTGGGGACAAGGCAGACCTGGGGGACCAGTGAGGGGAGACGCAGCAGGCCACTGCTAGAAAACGGTCATTTCTTCTCCTGCCTTCGGCCTCCCATGCCCCTCCACGGAGCCGGCCATCCTGTGACAGCAGCATATGCCACTGTCACCAGGACTCCCCACTGCGCAGGAGCTGCTCTGGCCACGTGCGCTCAGGACTCTGTGCCTGGGGCAGCAGGATTTGCAGGCTTGGATGTGGATGAAGGCCCACGGTGGGGATGGGAGCGCATGCAGTGGCGTGGAACGGGGCCCGTGGGGCACCTGGCAGGAGGGTACCAGCAGCTATGGCCGGGTGGGCGATGGGGAGCGGCACAGCTGTGTGGGTGGAGCAGGTGTGGACAGAGCGGCAGGCCTGGGGCTGCGGGATGGGCTGGCAGCGGCCCACAGGAGATGCCCCTCTTCCCACAGCTGTCCCTGTTGCCTGCAGCTTCAGGGCTGGTGTCGTGGAGGCTGCCCTGACAGAGGCCCACTGGAGCAAGACCCCAGCTCCTTCAACAGGTCCCCCAACTGCCCAGAGCTGGTTCTGGCCAGCCTCAAAACTTCAGAATCAGGGGGCTGGAGCAGTGGCTCGGTGGTTGCGGTGCTTGCCTGGCATGCGCGAGGACACAGGTTCAAACCCCAGCACCAAATATACAACAAAGTACTGGAGCAACGAAAGCCACATGAAAACTAAATAAAATAGATTCTCTCCTTAAAAAAAAAAATTGAGAATCGAGGGCGACAGGCCACTGACGTTAATGAACCAGAGGCGCAGGAAGCAACTGTGCCAGCAGCGGGAGCGTGGGGGCCCCTCCAAGCCGCAGGGAGAGGACTGATTGTGGCTAGCGCGATGATGCCTTTAGATCCACGTGGACTGCGGAGGCCTCCGGAAGGGGCTTGCTCTGGGCATCTTCACGGCATGCGATGCTTCAGACTCAAGCGTGGCAGCTGGGACTTGGAATCTGGAGGTGGCTCGCTCACCCCGATTCGCACACTGGGAACAGAGGACTCTCCCAGAGCAGCCAGGATAAGGGAGGCCACTGCCTCTGGTGGGACGAAGCTCAGGTTCACATGTGAGAACGGTCAACTGGGGTGGGGACGAGGCTGCGCATTGCATTTTTTGCATTAATATTCACAATGTCTCTCTGTCAGGTAGGGGTTCTTTATTTCCCATCTTTCCAGTAAACAGGATCTCCGTTTTCATATTTAATTTACTTATGGACAATCTTTAATTCTGAGGGAAGAAATTTGCTTCAGAGTCCTTTGCCCATAACATTTTCTTTATGTAGCATGGGTGAAAGTGATCTAAGTAATCGTCCACTTACATAATTGATGAGGTTGGTGGCACTGAGAACAAGGGTAATTAATATTCTTAGTAAATTATCAAGTAGTGATTGAATGGCCTGGAAGTTCTGAGCCACGCAGGTGGGCCTGGGAGGACTGTTTACACCGTGGAAGCCCCGGGGAAGGGGGTCTGCCTGTGCCCCAGAGACAGGAAATGCCTAGGAAGCGCACCTGGCAAGGTCTAGCACCCCCAGTGCCCTGCTCTTGCACATGTGTGCCATTCCATTTCAAACACAGTTCTAGTTGGTCAAAGCTCACTCTATACCAAATGATGCTAAATATACATAATGTTTTCCTTCCTTCCTTTCTTTTTTCTTTTATTTCCTTATATACACTTTTGTGCTCAGAAACCTAATGGAAAGATCACAGGCGAAGAATTGCGACATATCCTAAACTGCATGATTGTAAAATTAAGTGACTCAGAATTCAAAGAGCTAATGCAGGTACTCGACCCTTCGGGCACCGGCATGGTCAAGGTCAGTTCCCTCATTGATCTGCTGGAAGAGAACCCTAAGGTAAGCCTTCCTACCGACTTCACTTCTCATGTTCTCTCTGTGGCAGAAAACTCAGTAAAAGGAAAGAGGCAGGAGAAATGTCTTTAAGTCAGTTAATGACAACTTCTTCAACTGAATAGATTCTCACTGTAAGAGTTCAGTGATTGAGTTGATTTTTAACTTTGTTTCCCAATCATATCAGAGGATGGTATTTGAGCCTTCTGAAGACCGCTCTGTGGACAGCACTGTGCCTGGGACCACATCCTAGAGAGGTGTCCGTGACAATTGCCCCTTGTTGATCCGCTTTGCTTCTAGTGACTAACGCTTGCTTTTAGTATCAGTTTCTTTTGCATGGAGAGGTGACATTTTGTTATTATAAATGTGTCTAACTTTGATAGCTATTAGCATTTAACATGTGAAGACTTTTAAAAAGTCAGATTAGTTTCAGATAATGCACAAAACAGGCTTCCGCTGACTCCCACTGCGATGTTCGTTGAAGGCCTTTTAACAGGTACTAATTAGCTTCTGATTTTAGATTTATGAAGCTGCTTGGCTACACATCTACATCAAACTGTCACAGGAGAAGAGATGTCCCCAGAGAAGGGTCCATGGAGCTCCCGGAGGGGAGGGGGAACTCAGCTCAGGACCAGTGGGGTCCTTGGCACATGTGATGGAAGAGAATTTCAGCAGCGCCACACACAGGCATAGACAGAGGTTTATTTAGGAATAGATGCACATGCAAGGGAGAATTCGGGCCGTCAAGAGTGACAAGCCCACCCGGGGTTGGGCTCCAGTGTTATAGAGGGGCTCTAGTTGGCCAGACTGAAGGGAGAGCCAAGGTTTAGCTGCACATCTGGGCCAGTCTTCCATGAGCTTGCGTATTTCCCTCATTTGACAAGGGCATGGGCCAACGTCGGGTGGCTCCACTGTGTTTTCTGCTCCTGTGGCTCTGGGCACTTCCTTGAAGACTCAGTGTCTTCAAACCAGGCATATCTGGATCTGCCTCAGCCCCTCACATATGATGTTTCTGTTGAATGGATCCCACTGGGGTGCCTGGCCTTTAGCCTAGGGTTGAAATCTTTTCACCAAATCCAGCTGCACCCTGTACTGGTGGCTTCTGTGCAACATGCAGCCAGTTCGTCCTCAGTAGTCCTCCCACCTGTTGAGTCCACACATCATCTTGCAGAACCTGGTTCTTTCCTGCTGGTTAGCAACGGGTGTTCATAGAGTCACAGTGTCACGTTTTGCCCTCTCTTGGTGCCCACAGAAATCGGCTGCTGACAGCTGGGAGGGAGTGTTGGTGGACCACGCTAACTCGCTCAAGCGTTTGATGAACCCACAAAACGCTCCATCTTCTACTCTACCGTAGAATATTTAGAAAAACCCAAAACTACAAAGATGAAAACAGATAAAGTCCAAATCCCCAAGGTTTCCTTCCCCGCTGTCTGTGCACGTGTTTCCCAAGACATGGTTGAGCGCGTGGCGGTGTGACGCTGTGGCAATGAGCCTTCCCCACTTCCCCACAGCGTGACTGCTCGGGAGCGTGCACAGATCTACGCAGTTATTTTAAACATGAAAGGATCCTGACCTGTTTTCTAGAAAATGGGTTAGTAAGGCTGCCGGGGCAACAGGCAAGATGTGGTCTCACGCTGTCCCACACGGTGGATGGGGACACAAACCCGGGCGCCCAGGGGGCACACGTGACTACGGGAGCTTGAAGCTGTGCTTGACTCAGTCTACTCAGGTGCTTTGGAGCAAGATCAAAGTGAGTTGCAGGCTGTGGAGCCCATCGGCAGGGGTGAGGGATGAGCTTGAGCCCCGTGTTCAACTCGCTGCCTCTACCACTCATGAGCTATGGCGGGGCGAACACTTCACTTCCCTGAGACTCGCGTCTTCCTCTGTGAAACAGAGCTGTGATGAAATCTGGCAGGGCGACACCCACACACTGTTTAGAATCCAGTGAGCCCTAAGTCTTCGCCACTTTAGCGTCATCATTTCCTGAGTGTTCCCCCGGGTAAGGCCAGGTCATTCTGGTCCTTCCTGAACCCTCACTCAGAAGTCCCAGAGCCCTTCCACGTATGGGTGGAGGGCTGCAGCTTCTCCTGGACCCGCTGTGGGGCAGACCCTGTGTCAGCTTTGGGAATCATCGCATCTGGACATTACAGCCCATCTTAGAGAATAAACTGGACACATGTGAGCTGCTCGCCGTCCTGCGGGAGGGGTGGTGACCTCTGGTCCGTAGAAACCTGGTCATGTCAGCCGTGCTCACGCCCTTTTTGGTTTTCAGGGGCTTTGGGAATAAAGCAGAACTTCCAGAATTGGCTGGCAAGGGAACCCTGTGTCCAGCGGTCCTGCTGCCAGTTCCTCTTCCTGGCCTCAGGCTCCCCAGGCTGCCCTGCCCTGCCTCCTGGGATACCTTCCTGCTCCTCCTGCCCTGGCTGTGCCATCTCCAGAGCCCAGTGTGCCAGCAGCTGATTGGAGACCCTCCCTGACATCTCTGGCCAAGTCCTGTCTTTCAGTCATGGACCTCAGGCTTCCCCTGCTCCAGTCATGGGCCACTGAGAGACACTAGTGCGTGCCATGTGCCACAGGGCATAGGGTGAACGAATTAACTGTTCAGAAAGATTAGAAAGCATAGGTATGCAAATAGGAGAAAATAAAATCACCACTGATTCCATACTCAGGAATTATCTCCCACTTTTGCCCTCCGTTGTCTGTCCTTCCAATCCTGTGTACACGCATATACGAAAACTTTCTATTTTAAAATATAGTGTTTTGAGGTGGTATTGATATTTTTAAAAAACTGCATGTGTTTAATATATACATTTTGATGAGCTTGGATACATACTTTCATGATGTACTTATTTTTATTTAAAAATGGGATCATATATTTAATAACATTTTAGTCTATGTTGTTGTTTATTAATGTGCTATTAATATGTAACATCAAGAAGGTTCTGCTGGGCTGGAGTGGTGGCTAGTAGTAGAGTGCTTGCCTGGCATGCACAAGGACCTGGGTTCAAACCCCAGCACCACATACACGGCTAAGTGTGGGAGAAACAAAAATCAGATAAAATAAATAAATAAAGTTGATTCTCTTTTTCCTCTCTCACTCTCTCTCTCAAAAAAAAGAAAAAAACAACAACAAAAAACAAAAACCAGAGAAGTTCTGCTAAATAATTTAAGAAGGTACTGATTGCTTCCTGTTGCTATAACCTAGCTCTTCATTGTTTTTCTTTCTTCGCGGTGCTGGGGATTGAACCCGGGGCCTTGCGCTCACTAAGCAAGTGCTGCACCGCAGAACTGCGTCCCCAGCCCCCACTTCTGTTTTCCCTTTCGTAAATCTTGCTGCAGCCTATACCTCCGTGCCTCCTTTTGTGCATCACTCTAGATTATTGCTAGAAGCAGAATTATTGAGAAAGTAATGTGTAAGGGAACGTGTTTTTATTCATGACTGGCATTGTCTTAGAAGAGGAATGTATGTAGAGTACAGAAGGCAAAGGATGTGAAAGGGTAGCGGGGAGGTAGCTCCCCAGCCCTAATCCCAGCCACCGCTCCCTCCGGCAGTGGACATTGTCAATCTTGCGTCTGTATGTCATCGGCTTGTCCCATGTTGTCCCAATGTGCCATGAGACACATCCCCCAAGACCTCTCCATCAGTTGCACACCCAGCCTTTGGGACCCCTCTCCAGGGCTGGCTCTTGGCTTCCTGTCTTACCTTGACCACGGCAGCACACGAGAATGCATTCTCGTGATCCTTTTACTTTGCGTGGATTCGATTTCTAGGTTTATTGTACACTTAGATGAATAAGTGCGAATCCAGTGCTGTCCCATTTTCAGATGGCACAAGGGGTGCACACTTAATTGCTCCAGGTCCCAGAGCTACTGCCTCATCGGGGCAGAGCTAGAGTTCCAAGTTCAAGTTCATCTGCCTGCAAAGCCCCCGCTGCCTTTCGCAGTGGTTTTACTTGTACGCTTTCTCTTTCCACCCAGATGAGAAAAGGTTCTCCCTGCATGGACGCCAAGACGCCGCTCCACCTGGCCTGGAACTCGGTGAGCAGCACTTGCCTCAGGAGTCCTTCCTGTCCGGTCCAGGGCACTGGGACACCAGGTCATGCGGCATCGCTTAGTAAATACGCTTGTCTCTTACGTTAGGTGGAGGAAATAGTTAATGACGCCATTAGCCGGAATCTACAAGCTTTTTATGACATGCTACAGTCATATGACCTTGGAAACACAGGGTCCATTGGCCGAAATAATTTCAAGAAAATCATGCACACCTTCTGCCCATTTTTAACAAATGAGCATTTAACAAAGTAAGTGTTTTGGTTACAAATTAATACATCTCACACTTTACATCAAGTCTGTCGTAATTCTAAATATTCAATGGAGTCTTGCAAAGCTAATAGTTAATATTGACAATAGCTGTTATTGATTGAGTCCTTACTAGGCAGTGGCTGTTAGCTAAGGGTTCAGCATAGGTTATAGGATTGAGACCTTGCCACACCTGCGTAGGGAGGCCGGTGTGACCCCTCTGGTGGGTGAAGAAATCGAGGCCTGGTGAAGGTCCCACTCCAGGGCACTGGCAGGTGGCGGAGCCGGGTGCCCCTGCTCTGCAGGACGCCCTGCCCTTCGTAATGTTCTTGCCAATCACATATTATCCTTCACTTGCCATTAGTGTCTTATGCGATAGAGAGATCTCCCCCTCAACTCCTGCTGCATTTAGTTGAGTGGTGGAGTTCTGTAGGCCAGAGCATCAGCAAGGGTCATGTAGGGTCTTAATACGAGAACCGCTAGCTCAGGAGCGCCTGTCTCCACGTGCAGTTCTGCACACGGGGCTCACAGCCTTGCGGCTCTCCATGAGCGTTTGCAAGTTTGCTTTGGTCCTGAGGCTTTATCAAGTTTGTAACAATGAACAAGCACAACGTCATGAATAGAAAAATAGTTAGCAAAACATTGAAAAAGAAATCAGCCCTAGGTCTGGGGGGAGGGTGTCACTCGATGGTAGAGCACTTGCCTACCTGGGTTTGATCCACTGTACCACATACCACCCCCCGCAAAAAGAAAGAAAATTAAATCCCTCTATATTAGTGGCTTCCTACATATTCCTAAAATATTTGCAAGTACTGAAATTCCAGTATCATTACTTAAATAATTCCATACTGATTTCTAATTAAAATTTCTTTCTTTATACTTATTGTGGTGTATTTCATATGTGATAAGCTCCACATATTTATATGATATAATTTGATGAAATTCATCATGTGTCCACACCCATGAAGCCACCACAGGATGTTAATCAAGACATCAAATGATTTCACCCCTTCCCCTGCGAAATCTTCCTCACGCTATTGTGCGATCCATTGCTTCCCCTGCCCCTCCCAAGCAAACAATGACCTGCTGTTACTGTAGATTATTTTGCATTTTCTAAGACTTTCTGTAAGTGGGAGAATACGAGATATTCTTTTTGTGGTCTGACTTTGTTCACCACGTGTAAGGATGTTCATATTCATTCATTGTTGTACGTATGCGGACAGTTTAGTCTTTTTCATTGCTGAGTAGTGTTTCGTTATATCGCCATGGCGTCACCAGCTTGTGTATCAGTTTATTTGTTGATAGACGTATTTGGTTTCCAGTTTGGGGCTATTACAAATAAGTGGTAGGTATTGTGTGACAGTTTATATAGGTATATATTCTTATTTCTCTTGGGTAACTGCCTGCAAAGCAGTGGTTGGTTCCTCTGGTCATTGTATAGTCAGTTGGCAAACTGTCTTCCAAAGTGGAGGACGAGGACTGTAGGTGCCCACGCCCTCATCAGTGCTTGGTGGGCTCAGTCATTTTGATTGTAGCCATTCTAATGGACATGCTCTGTTTTTCAAATTCAGACTCTGCAGTAAGTTTCAGGATATGGCTTCAGGAAAAATCCTTTACAAGAAACTTTTGGCATGTGTTGGAATTAAGAGCCCGCCCACTGTCTCTCCAATTCCTATTTTAAAGGATCAATCAAATGAACATTTTCAGAAAGAGCAGCCAGATCTTTCAGAGAGGTAAAACACAACGAAACCACGGTGCATGGCATGGGAGACGCGTTTAGTAGGTATCGATTGGCTAAATGGGCATTTCAGTCGTTGGTAATTTAAATAAGAGGGACGGTGCCCTGTACACACAGCAATGCAAGCCAGTGAATTCTAGGGGAAGCAGAGCCCTTGGGAATGGTTGAGCCCACCTGTGAAATTTAGGACTGAAAGCCCTGTGGTCTGCGGCTTGGGGCCTCCTCCAGCTACTCCTGCACTTGGTGGCCACCCTGAGTCAAGGCTTCCCTGACAGTCTGTCTGCAATCCTGCTCCCCACTCCCTGCGTTCACATCCGCTTTTCTCTGGAGACGTAGGTTCCTCACCACTGGTTCATAGTTCTTGCAAAACACACTGTTAAGCCAGCTAACATTTTCTAATATGAATGATAGAATTATCTAAATGATTGCTGAATTGAATTGTAACAATAAAACACACTTAGTAAATCTATAAAAAGCTGGACTGATGAATATTCTAGTTCTTCTTCATTTTGAAAAATCGGGTTTGGTCTAACGAAAAGTTATTATTTTAGCTTGCTAGTTCATGGCTTAACATAAATCCATAGGAAAGGTAAAACTCAGCAGACTTCACTAGCTCAAATTCCTTTTAAAAAGTTCTTAAGTACAGAGCGATGGGAATATTTTAATGATATGATAATGAAATTTGAATATCTGACTTTTTAATAGTAGCTTTATAAATGAGCAGAAAGATGGTATTTTCAGAGAAAGGTTAAATATGCTGTGATACGTCTGCTTCTTAAAGCCAGCGAAAGGAGTAATGGTAATTAAGCATTTGGTAAAAGGCAGGCTGTCCTGGAGAGCTCGCGGCAGCCTGGCGGGCAGAGCGGGGCGAGGTCCGTCCCCTGGAGAGCTGAGGCGACAGCTACCTGCAGGCACCCGTGCCCACTCGCCCCGCAGCACGGAGCCACACTCTGCAGATCAAGCCCATTTACCAAGTCACTGCAGCTCCCTTCCTCCCCCCCCCCCCCCCCCCC
>PVKS010032144.1:0-22803 GCA_004027875.1 Aplodontia rufa
CCATCTTGAAGACTCTCCTGTTGTATATTTTGAATATGATTGATATGCCTTGGTGAGTTTCTCATTTGATTAGGCCTCTTGGGTGTCCTATAAGCTTCCTGGATGAGCATATCTGACTTTATTTTTATATGGGAAAATTTTCCTTTAACTATTTCATTGAGAATGTTCCTTATCCCATTCGTTTGTTTTGATCTCTTCCTATATCCCAATTACTCTTAGATTGTTTCTTCTCATTTCATCCTAGACATTTTAAGAATTCTGTTCATGTTCTGTGAGTTGTTTTTTCTTTTTTGTCATTTGTGCACTTGAGTTTGCACAGCCTGACCTCATTGTCAGTTCTTTCTTCAAGAGCTGAGCTTCTGTTTTCTATAGAAGGTAGTCTATTATTACATTCTTCCATGGTTCCTCTCATGTCATTAACTGCAGATTTTAGCTCTGTTACTTCCTTTTTGAGTATGTCTATTTCTTTTTCTTTTCTTTTTTTTAAAGAGAGAAGAACAGAGAGAGAGAGAGAATCAATTTTTATTGAGTTTTTCACAAGACTTTAATTGCTCTGACACTTATCTGCGTACGTGGGTTGCTGCTGGGGTTTGAACCCATGTACTTGCGCATGCCAGGCAAGTGCCGTAACCACAGAGCCACCAGTCCAGCCCTAAGTATGTCTATTTCTTTGAAAATAGAGTTTTTCATCTCTTGAGTTTTCTCATTTAGTCCTTTCATTATGTCCTCTTTTAGCTCATTGTTCCTTTTAGTAATCATATCACTGATGATATTTTCAAGGTTTTCATCTTAGTCCCTAACCATGGCATTCTTTTTAGGGGAGTTGTGGGTTTCAGGTGAACCTCTCCTAGTTTGATTCTTCTTCTGGATCTCTTAGTTGAGATTTCCTGCAGGGAAGGTAGACAGTTCTCCAGGTGGTTTTTCCTTGCAAGTCAATGGGTTAGTTTAGCCACCACCTCTTTAATGATCTCCTTCTTCCAGATGCTGCTTCTGTCTGAGTCCTCGTTTTGCTCCACATTTTGGATCCAGGCTCAAGTTTGCAGATCTGAACTTGAGTTGTTCTGGGTACCTGCCAGGCCAGGACCAGAAGAGGCCTAGACCAAGAGCTGCTCCAGGCAGAGATGCTCCTCTGGTCTGGTCTTTTCTGGGTGTGTTCTGGGGCCCAGACCAGAAAAGGACTGGGTTAGTCCTTCAACTGGGCAGGGGTTGCTCCAGAAGGAGATCCTAGCAGTGGTGTCCCGAGCAACTGCCAGCTGGGACTAAAAGAGGCCCAGTCCAGCATGTGGGGTGTAAGGCAGATAGGAGCTACTTTGGGTGGGGATCCTCTGGTTTTTCCTGACCAGGGGCTGTTCCAGACAGGGGTCCTACTGGTGGTATCCTGAGCACCTGCCAGCCAGGACTAAAAGAGGCCCTGACAGGCACATGGGGTGTCAGGTAGGTGGGGGCTGCTCCAGGTGGGGATCCTCCTCTGGTTGATCCTGGTCTTATGCTGGGGCCCAGACCAAAAGAAGCCTGCCTGGGCCAGTATTTCAGATGGGTGGGGGCTACTCCAGAGCTAGGGTCTTACTGGTGGTGTCCTGAGTGCCTACCAGCGAGGACGAGGACCAAAAGAGGTCCAGACTGGCATGCTGGATGTCAGGTAGGTGGGGACTGCTCTGGGTGGGGATCCTCCTCTGGTTGGTCCTGAGCAGAGGCTGCTCCTACCAGTGGTGTCCTGAGCACCTGCTAGCCGGGATTAAAAGAGACCCCAACAGGCTTGCAGGGCATCAGGTAGGCAGGGGCTTCTCCAGGCACAGAACCTCCTCCAATTGGTCCTAAGCAGGGGTTGCTCCAAATGGGGGTCTTCCTTTTGTTCTTAATGTAGATTCTCAAGCCTTTCTAATTCTAAAGTCACTGAAGTAGATTTTAAAGCCATCATAACTATAAATTATCAACTATAAAATGAAAGTGGGTATAATTCATTTAAATTTTATGGTTATATTTAAGACTGCATTATAATTCCAAACTTTAAAGAAATTTCCTGATTAATAGCTTTTTGTTAACCATAAGTTTCATTCATTAATTAAAAATTTTTTTTTAGTTGTTTGACATGTTCTTACCTATTGAAGGGAATTGTTGTTATATAATAATGCATACACGTATATTGACAAAGTAAGTTAAGGCCGATTCTAGTCCAGGATCTCCCCACTTCATCCATTCCCTGATCTCATGTCTCCTTTGTAATACCCCCATGCTACAGATAGAAAAGAGCATATACATGTATATTAATTTTTGATGTTTCTGAGTTTCTCTGCCTGCCTGTGTATAGTTTGGCTTCTCATAGGAGTTGAGTGTTCCCAGCTGTATTGATAACCCCTCTTTCCCTCCCTCCCCTCCTTTCCTAGTCTCCATACCTTCATAGTTATGATTCCCCCAGCTTATGTGAAATTTCAACTTTGGTGGGTTTATTAATTAAATTTAGCTAATTTTCATCCTATCTTAGGTTCTATTCTAGCTTTCACATATTAGAGAAAACATTTGGCTTTTAAGTCTCTGTTTTTAGGATATTTCATTCAGCATGATTTTTTCCATTTCCATCCATTTAGCTACAAGTGCCATCACTCATTAATTTTTTTGACAAAGATTTCTAAGTACACAGCAGTTGGCTGGGTTTTGTCCACCTGTACAAAACTGATTAAAATCCAAAAGCAAACTGGTGGCTTGGGAGGCTGAAGCAGGAGGATTGCAGTTTTGAGACTTGTCTGGGCAGTTTAGCAAAGCCCTAAGTAAGTTAGCAAGGCTCTGTCTCAAAAGAAAATATAGGATTTGTTGAGGATATAGCTAAGTGGTGAAGTGACCCTAGGTTCCATCCCCAGTACCAAAATACATAAATACATACACACATAAATAAATATCATTCATAATCCTGTGAATCTATAAAAATCTCAGTTTGACTGTTGCCACACACACAAACCAACATACTTAGAGGATCAAAATAGGCACACTGTGACACAGCAAAATCAATGTTCATAGCAGTTCAATTTACAATAGCTGAATTATGGAATTCAGATGCCCTCACTGGATGATGGATCCAAAAGATCTGGTATATATACATATATATATCTTTTTATGTGTGTGTGTGTGTGTGTGTGTTTATATACACACACACATATATATATATACTCTTTCACTTCTGCTGACCTGTTCTAGGTCAGCAAAATGCCCCACCTCGTCTCTTTGCTTCTATTGTCACAAGAGAAGAGATATCTCTGGAGAAGCGTCAGAGGAGCTCCCAAAGGAGAGGGGACCTCAACTCAGGACCAGCAGGGATTTTAGCATATGTGATGGATAAGAATTTCAGCAGAAACCAGACAAAGGTATAGACAGAGGTTTATTTAGGAAGGCAGATACAAATTCAAGGGAGAATACAGGGCTGGAGCGAGGGCTTAGTGTTTGTGGCCCTTGCCTGGAATGCCCTAGGATGTGAGTTCAAACCCCAGCAGCATGTGCACAATGGAGTGTCGATGCAATGAAAGCCACAGGAAAAACTACATAAAATTGATTATCTTCATCTCTCTCACTGTCCCTCTCTCTCTCTTAAAAAAAGAAAAGGAAAAATAAAAATAGAGGTTGTCTCAAGAGAGAGACACAGCCCTAACTTGGGCTGGGGATCCAATATTTATATAAGGGCTGTGTCAGGGGCCTGACTGGAGGGGGATCCAGGGTGAAACTGTATGATTTCATGCCAATTTTCCTGCACCGGAACATTCCCTCATTTTACAAGGGCATGGGTCAAGGGCACGTTGCTCAAGATTGACAGCTGTGCTTTTTGCATCTTAATGGCTTTGGGGGTTTCCCTTAGGATTCTGAATTTCTCTCCATTTATGCTAAATCCCTACCTCACAACTGTACCACCTTTTCTTTTCTTTTTAAAGAGAGGGACAATGAGAGAGACAGAAAGAGAGAAACAACTTTATTTAGTTTTTCACGTGGCCTTAGTTGCTCCCACACTCAGTTGTGTACGTGGTGCTGGGGTTTGAACCTGGGTCCTCGTGCTCGCCAGTCAAGCGCCGAAACCACTCAGCCACTGCTCCAGCCCCCCACCTTTTCTTTACTGAAGTTCTCTGAACTATTTTTGTCTCAAAAACATTGCATTTGTTCTTCCTCTGCCTAGAACTCTCTTCCTCCACATCTGCAATCTCACTTTTCCTGACATTCAAGCCTTAGCTCATAGGAAACATTTTCCCAGAACTTCCAGTCTTGTGTCACCTCCCACCACTAATTCACAAGGCAATCTCAGTTTGTCCCTCTTTCTTACTACCGAAAACGATGCAGTATACAATTCATTGTCTCTTTCACTTTAATAATTGGTCACTAAGTTAGATGTAAATTCTATAAGATCCGTGATTCCATCTATTTTGTTTGACAGCTGCTTGCCTGGTCCTTGTCATAGCTTAGCAAATAGTAGGCATGTGACGAATATTTGTTTAAATTCAGTCTTGTTAGTCTATACTCCAGTGTCTTTGGCTATTTGTTGTTTTCATGTGACTGTGCCCAAATTTTTGTTTTTCCAATTTTGTCCAAGAAAGATCCATGCCTGCCACAGGACTACCCCAATGTCAACAAGTAGATGGAGCATCTGGCTTCAATTTAGCATTTACATTCCTTACCACCATTATCTGGAGAAAGTGACTAAATCTAGCTATTGAATGTCCTTAAGAAAATTTCAGAAGTGCAGTTAATTTCTGCAGTTGCTGAAAAGTGTTTTATTTTCCAAAATAAAAGGCCTCTTGCCTGGGGGAGGAGCAAAAGGCTGTCTTTTGAGCACTTTTCTTTCTGTTCAGGAAAGGGTTTCTTCTGAGCTACTCTGTGTTGTGGTAATGGCACGTTCTCGGTTAAAAGGCTGGAGCTCCTGGTTTCCTGTGTGTAGGATTTAGGGTTTTGTTTAAGGTTTGTATTTTTGGAGGGAACATTTCCATGGTTACACCACTTCCTTCTACCATCCTTGAAAAAACAAGGACAAGTAGAGTAATCTGATTCCTGGATCACTACTACACAGATGTCTTTTGTATCTGCCTGCATACCAAACTGCGGGGAAGTTCCATTTCCATGCATTTCTTCCCCTCAATGCTTTTTTTTTTTAATGAAGTTTTTTTTTTTTTTAAGATTAGGAATAAAAGACTTGGATTGGCAAATTAAACAGGGAATGCCCTATGTTATGTAAATGGCCTAAACTCAATGAAGGAGGATTTTAGAGGTATAGTATCTGAAGGGAGACATTGTTTTGGTAGCAAAACTAAATTGCAGCATTAGGTGGTGATCACAAATGTGTGAAGAACATTGCATTCAGAAAAACTACTGGGTTTAAAAATAGTGAGTTAGCATTTTTTTTTTTTTTTTAGAAAATAGGGTTTTGATGCTTTAGTATTTAAAATATAAAGCTTCTCGTTGGACTACTAAAATAAGCATATGTACTTTTACTGACATGGAGCAGTAAAACCCACTTTTCCTTGAAACAGCTTCTGTGCTTATTCCTGCTACTCATAAGCCTACTTGAATGATATGCAGTTTAGTACATATACCTTTTTCTTCCATAAGCATTACAAAGCATTTGCATAGACACATTTGAATTTATACTCATGAGTTAATTTCAACTAAGGTGAGAAGTAAGAAAGAGAAGGACCTCCTCAGGATTAATGGACAGTTTAAATTATGAAAAACAGTGTAGCTTTTTTCTTTAAGTTATTCTAGCGTTAATTTATATAGCCGCCCCTCTTTATTCACAAGGAAATTGGTTCCAGGACCCCCAAGGATACTAAAATCCACAAAAGCTTAAGTCCCTTATATGAAATTGCATAATATTTGCATAAAACTTATGCACAACCTCCTCTATGCGTTATTTATTTATTTAAAGAGAGAGTGAGATAGAAAGATAGAATCAATTTTACTTATTTTTTCATGTGGCCTTTGTTTCTCCAACTCTTAGTTGTGTATGTGATGCTGGGGTTCAAACCCAGGTCGTTGGCAGGCAAGTGCTTGACACACTGAGCCACCATGTTGCCCCTCCTCTATACTTTAAATCATCTCTAAACTACTTATAATTGTAAGATAAGACATGAGTGACCAAAAAGAAGTCAGACCAAAAAGCAGCTCAGCAAGGCTTTTTTTTGGATCGGCTCTTGGGCAAGGTTCACCGGTCCATCAGAGTGAGGGGCCAGGGAAGTCACACGTGGCCTCAGCTGGGCAGCAACTTTAGTCTGGAGTGGGCAGGGGAAGTTTGGGGGGCCTCATGTCCTTTGGGGGTTAGCTGGGGATTCCATTGATCATCGGGCAATTGCAAGATGCCATTGGGGTTTATCTGGCAGCACCTGATTGGTTATTCCTTCATGCACGTGGGCTGCCTGATGCCCTGCCTGAAATCAACCGAACATCCAACCTTTTTTGTGATATAAGGTGCCAATTTCTATCTGGCTACTTCCTACTATTTATGGGGCAATGTGGGGAGGGGAAGGTTCGGGTGTTGGTTCGGTAGGAAGGCAGTTGTAAGGGTGCAAGAGCATTTGGTTGTATGTTACTCTAGTGACCTCGCTCATGCAGTTTCGGACAAACCTGAGGAGACAGGGAGCAATCACTAGAAGGAGTCCTATTACTAATTTGGGAGTAAGGATGGGGTCAGCCAGGTGACAAGAGTGGAGTTTAGCCACCCTGGCCAAGGGTCATTTGACTGTTGCTGCCTAAGCCTCTCACTCTGATGTCTGAGAGTTCCAACATTTTTCTTGAAAAGGCCAGTTCCATTGATGTAGTAGCAGCATTCCTCTTTTAGGAATAGAGACATTCCCCCTTTCTCCACTGTCAGGAGATCTAGTACTCTGCGGTTCTAAAAGGAAACTTGGGCAATAGATGTTATTTGTCTTTGTAGGGAGGCCAGGGAGGCAGCAGATGCCTCCATTGCCTCTTGGAATTGCTGTTCTAGCCTCTGGGTGGCAGTGACTGCATAACCAAGTCCTCCTGCCTTCAACCCAGAGGCAGTGAGTGAGGAGACTAGGGAGTCTGACCCCCATTGGTAGGAAAATGGCCTGCTTTGCCCTAGGGAGGAGATTCTAAGCAAACCAGATTAATTCAACTTCACTATATAGTGTCAGCTGAAGAACTAAAGCAAGGCACCCAGAAAGCAAAGGACATATTGGAATCTAATTTTTTGTCGGGGTACCATTACACCACAAAAAGAATCCTGGAGGAACAAACACTGAAGAAGAGACCTGTATGGTTCAGTTGCAAGGTATCAAGGTAGAGGAAATGTAACAATAAGAGAAGTTCTTTGAAGAGTTGTGAAAAGGGGGAACCCCCTCCAAAGGTTGCATCTAGCTTTTAAAATGGCTTTTGTATCCTTGGGCTATAGTCTCATGTGATTCTGTAAAACAGTTTACTCTTTAGTGTTAACTTCTGTCTGGTAGAGATATTTCCTTTGGCTGTGTAACCTCTCAGTTTTATTTACTTTTGAGAGAACTAATAATCATGCATCTCAAATAATGTTTAAAAAAGAGTCATTGTCTCTTGCTAAATGTCCATGTAGGATCAAGCTTGGTTATACTCTCCTGCCAGGTGCTTAAGACCAACTTAATCAAAACTGATCTTGTTCCTATCTATTGCTAAAAGTAAGCTGAGATTTGCCAGGGTCATTCTTGGGGAACTTGTGAAAGGCCTCTTGGCTCTTCTACCAGTTGTACCATCTGCCGGGATAGATCAGAGTCTTGCCGTCCACATGTGGCATTGCTTGGAAGCATCTGGGACGTTGCCCTTCAATGATCATCCTCTTTGCAGAATGTTCACTGGTTGGCTTTTAGTTCTCTAGGGTCACCTGATCCCCCTGATTGGGGGTCATGTTACCCAGAGTTGTCAAACCTGTAGAGAAGTCCCATTGTCCCCTGAGTTTTGCTGACCAAACAGGGAAAGGGCCAAATATTGACTATTTTCCATAACTCTTTAACTATCTTAAATTTGGTTTCCTGAATTTGGTGTTAAACACCCAGCAGGCCAGTTTTATTGGTCTTAAAGTGCAAATACTATGTTACAGCTTTATAGTTACCCCTTTTGTTGAATTAGGTTCAGTAACAGTGCTTGAAGTTAGTATTATATCTTATTTGCCCTGTAGGTGACGGTGTGTCTTAATTCAGGTTTTTCTGTTAGAAGTAGTACTTCTGCAAAACACTCTAAAAATTTTATAAGGAAAATACAAGGAATTAATAAGAGTAAATAAATTTAATTCTACTTTGGAACCATAAGGTAAAAGGCTGAGTCTTATCTCAGGCGAGGTAGAACTCTTGACAAATAATACAAACCAGGCTTTCAAGTGGCATTGTGGCCCTTTTGTCAGATACAACATGTAAAAGAGCACTTATTGGTTACCTCACCTGTAAGCCTACATAAATTTATGTAAGATCTAGATAAAGCTTGAACACTTTTGACCTTAAGAGAAATCTTAAATAGTTTTAACTGATCGTGCCAATTATATTCAACTTAATAACATGCAAGCTTCTGAGATTTACCTTCCACAAACCTTGTGCAACTTATTTAGACACTCTATCTTTCTTCATCCAGAAACATTTCTTTCATTCTAATTGCCATATCAAAGAATATTTTCATATCTATAACCTTTTATATCTCTTTTCTACTTTTTGACCCTTTCTTAAAACTGCATTCTGACACAATCTTTATAAAAGTGTTTGACTTTTTCAATTACCCCTCTTAATAGAAAATATTTTGTTATTTACAGTACTTTAATTGAAATACTGCTGAAACCTTTTGTACTCTTTGTATATAATTACTCCTGTTAGAATTTTAACTTAGTAATCTTGCTTTAGATGAAAACCCAGAAACAAAGCAATCTTAAACTCTATTTACCATTTATCAACAATTTAAATTACATTTTGGAAAAGAAATCATGTGGGGTAAAGGAATGTGCTCCATTTATTGAATTAAGCCATGAAAGGAGATTAAAGTGGAGATGGAAATTCCATGTGTGATCGATTGGCTTTCAGCCATTTTTAGAGACCCTGCATTTACAGCAGGGAGCAGCCCTGATCAGAGAAATAAGGTGCTACTAAGAGACACCTCAGTTTCTTGATTGAATGGATTGCCATGAAAGGAAACTGAAGATCAGATTAACAGTCTTTCTGCTAAGGCAGAGAGCGATTGATAAGTCTCATTATAGCAAAGCCTTTCCCCTGAGTCTTGAGTTTGGCAGCCATATGGCTGACAGGGTCTTGGTAGTTTTGATAGAGTTCATAAAATGGAGTAGAGAACTCCTGGAAAAGAAAAGTGATAGAGCAATTATTCATTTTACTCATACTTCTGAAGATCTCAGGTAAAGCCCTGTAAATGTAACACAGTGGCTGGGTGGGTTCTGTTCTGTAAATTAGAGGAACGAAATTTACGGACACAGGATCAGGCAGAGCAAGATAATAGGATTTAGATTATCAGAAAGGAAGCAGAATTCCCAAAGAGAGAGGGGTCCCAAGAGATGGACCCCTTGAGGGGTTTTTCTTTGAAGAGAAGAATATGAAAGTTGAGAAGTTTTGAGAGATCTGGAGTAGAGATAGCAGGCCTGGAGTGGAGGCCTGGACATAGGGAACCTTGGACCATTTGCAATTGCAGTGGAGAGCTTTTAAGATCTCTGAGAATTTGGGAGTTGAATGTGCCATTTTGAGGCCAGTGACTGTTATTGTCCAACTTGTATTGGGGCCAAGCCATATTACAGGAGAACACCAGTCTTTCAGGTTTGACTCTGTCTTGGAGACCCAGAGTCTGGATATGTTTGGGAGGGCACCCCAAGGGGGTAGCTCATGGAAGATTTGATGGGATCTGGCCCATACTAGATAAGATGGAGTGAGGAGGGCCCCCAAGTACTCTGATGGAGAGAAAGCCAGGAATCCGGAAGAGTCAGAGGGAGTCACTTACTCAGTAGGTTATGGCTGGTGGTGGATGTGATGTCTAGCAATGTGAATGGTCCTTAGTGGAGCCGCCAGGTGATGGAGAGAGAGAGGGAGAAGGAGAGACATAGGAGTGGGGGAGAGAGTGGAAGTCTCTTCCCTGGTGGAAGTCAAGGGAAGACCCAGAGGAGCCATCCTTGATGGGAATTTAGGGTCTTTGAGAAAGACTTGAATAGGAGAATGGTGTGAGGCGATTTTTGGTTGAGAAGTGTCACATACCAAAAGGTTGACATGGGGAAGGGGGAAGCGTATTGGAGGCATGGGGAATGTAGGCACAGTGTTCAGGCTGGCACAAACAAGAAATATGGTAGTGGTTTGTAAGGGATGATTAGTAATAGAAGCTTTGAGTTTGTGGAGGAAGTGGACATGGAAAAGGGAACCTGAACCTGGGCAGGGCCCTCAGTTCTCGCCACCTCATGGAGAGGAAACATATTGAGGTTGGGAGTTGTGGGGTCTTGAGGAGGTAACTGGAGGGGAAGGAAGAGAGGGTGGAGAGTGTGGAGGGTGAATGGTTTGAGGAAGGGCTGAGGGTGGAGATTGGGGTGGGCTAGGACTATTAGGAGGATTCCTCTGAGCAAGGAGGGGTAGGACAGGAGGGTGGAGCTGAGAGCAGTTCCCTGTGAATCTGAAAACAAGGAAGAAGATGCAGGAGAACAATGGCGGAGAGGTGTGGGCCCCCGCCTGGCGAGGAGAACTTGGGCCGTAGAGTAGGTAGAGAAAAAGGGGCAGGGGGACGAGAGCACAGATCCCAAACAAGCCTGAATATAAGGCACTTGTGACCATTTCCCTGCCTGGCAACAGTAATCGTCCAAATCAGTGAAGATTTGAAAGTCAAAAGTTCTTCTAGAGGCCATTTTGAGCCATTGTTTATAATGTACTGAGGCCAGGCCACAGCTGAGTAAAAGACCAGCCGCTTATTTTGTAAGTCTTCAAAGAGTCCTAATTTAGTAAAATTAAGTTATAGACAGCCCAAGGGAGTCTTGAGGTCTAGGGAGGACTTGGTGTTTCCCATGGCCTTTCAGTATTACCTGGCAGTGAACAGGAGCAGAAAGAGGAGTCCCAAATTCTGGTCAGTTCACCTGAGGAATGGGAAGCTGGCAGACTGAAGGCTGGGATGTCTCCTCAGCCTACGGGGGCCTGGAACAGAAGGTGGGGCTAGTCAGAAGCTGGGACATCTCCACAGTCTACTGGGGCCCGAATGGAATGGGTGGGGGTCTGTGGCATGTGTGACTTACAGACAAACCCCTGTAATGGAGAGTGCTACTGGAAGGCCAAGAGAAATACAAGGGAACTTACCCCATTTCTGTTGGTCCAGATGAAGGGAAACAAAGTGGTGCAGGAGCTTCTTGGTTCATCTGTGGGAGAGGGTGGATCTCAATCCCAGTGAGGGAGGCCCGAGAACCCTCCCGGATTTCAGCACAAATGTGAGATCAGACGAGTGACCAAAAAGGAATCAGACCAAAAAGCAGCTGAGCAAAGTTTTTATTGAGATCGGCTCTTGGGTGAGGTTGACCGGTCCATCAGAGTGAGGGGCCAGAGAAGTCTCACATGGCCTTGGCTGGGCAGCGATTTTATAGTCTGGGGTGGGCAGGGGAAGTTCGGGGGCCTCTTGTCCTTCGGGGATTGGCTGGGGACTTCATTGATCATCATCGGGTGATTGTGAGATGCCATTGGGGTTTATCTGTCAGTGCCTGAGTGGTTGTTCCTTCACATGTGCGGGCTGCCTGATGTCCTGCTCCCATCCAGCTGCCTGAAACCAACCTAACGATAATGCCTGAGGCAATGTAAATGCTATATGAATACTTATTGCATGCACTGTATTGTTTAAGGAATGATGAGAAAATAAAATCTGCACACATTCAGTACAGACATAACTGTTATGGACCTAACGACATTTTCTGTACATCTTGATGCAGTTGAGATACAGCAAATGCAAGATACATGAAGAGCTGCAGGTGCATCTCGTCCTTCATTTATTTTAATTTCCACTGGTGAGATTATACAACTTTTCATATGATTACCAATCACTGCTATTTCTACTTACTCAAGTTTGACTACTTTTAAAACATACATTTTTTTAGTTATTTATAGGAAATGGTTTTTGCCAAATATTGCCAAAATTTGCCAAATATTATTGAATGCATACCGTATGCTAGACTCTGTGCTAAATATTATACATACCTTATCCAACTTACTCCTCATATCAATCTTATATATAGAATGTAGATATTCTTGTTTTTCTTAGAAGGAAAATGGGTTCAGAAAGGTTAAGAATTTGCCCAAATTCACAGTTAGTTTTAGAGCTGGGATTCAAATAGATTTCAATGACAACAAAAGGCACACCACAAACTATAATACACCACCTCATTTATCTTTTAAATATATGGAGGGTTTTTGTTTGTGCTGTAGTAAAGTTTTAAATTATTGAGTAGACAAATCCCTTACGGCTCCTGGGTTTTCTGCTGTTTCTAAAGCCCTCTCCCACTCCAACATTGTAAAAATATTATTATTTTTCTTGTACAACTTTTATATTTAATTTCTTTTTTAGTTTTTTTTAAGAGAGAGGGACAACGAGAGAGAGAAAGAATCAATTTTATTTAGTTTTTCATGTGGCTTTCATTGCTCCAACACTTCATTGTGTACATGGTGTTGGGATTCAAACCCACATCCCTGCATATGCCAGGCAAGTGCCGTAACCACTGAACCACTCTCTTTTTAAGTTTTGGTGCTGTACTTTTGAAAACAATTTATGTAAGATTCAGTTGTGTATGTTTTGTTTCCACGTGGCTGACATTTTGTCCCAATATTGTAAAGCAGTCCACTTTATGCTTTGAATATGGCCCTTGCTACTCTGTCATTACAAGCTATTTTTAAAATGAATCTATCCCACTCCCTAATCTCAGGGGAAATAGGATTACCTTGTTCCCCTCCCTGGGCTTGTGCTCACACTCATCCAGGAACAAAGTAATTCAGACTACAAGACTTCAGAAATGACTGTCTACCAAATTAACAAGTGAATGAGGACTCTGGACAGGGGATGCCCTGTTCCCCCTGATGAGCAGAATCACAGCCTCTAGGGCAGGAGTTCCATGTGTTTCTCCTTTGCTAGTAAAGCAATAAAACATCTCTTTCCTTTTTCACAAAACTGTGTCCTCATTATTGGATTGGCCTTGGGGACAAGGACTGAGCTTTCTGTAACAATATGTTTATTGAATAATCTTTTCCCCACAATTTGAAGTGTCATTTTTATCAAAGACCTCATGCCTCGGAGGGTTGAATCTACATCTGGATTTTTACCTGGTGTAAAGAAGTGTGATGGAGGAGCTGGAGTGGTGGCTCAGTGGTTACAGTGCTTGCCTGGACATGCACAAGGACATGGGTTTGAACCACAGCACCGCATACACAACAAAGTGTTGGAGCAACAAAAGCCAAATGAAAAACTAAAAAAAAAATATTGATTCTCTCTTTCTCTCACACACGCTGTCTTCTCTATTAAAGAAAAAAAAAAAAGATGTGATAGATGTGCAAAATTACCAGAGACCCTTCATGTGAGCCAGACAGCAATGCCCCTACTCATTTTTTCAAAATCTACTGACTGGTCCTTTATCAGAATCTATTGACTTGGGCCCTTAACAGAAAAATCACTCTATCGAAACTTCTGTTTTAACCAGAAAACTTACACCTTGGCCCCCTCTCTGCTCATTCCCTCTATATCTACACTAGGCTGTAAGCAGCAGGTGGGTCCCAGACTCCACTGGGCCCCCTCTGAAGGCTTTTCCTGAATAAACCTGTGTTACTGTTGAGCTCTCCTCTCTCTCTTTCCTTCACTTGCCTCTTTCCCTACATAATGGTGCTGAAACCTGGGACAGGAAGACAGAGTTCTTTCATTCCCTGCCGTACTCCTCCCTCCAGTTCTGTCTCAGTCTTCATGTATCCCTCTTTACTTCCCTTTCATGTAAGATTCGAGATTCAGAGCACCCTCCACGTTTGCCACCTCAACCAATCCCCTCCTGAGGCAAGATTTTTGCAGCCTTATTGTTTCACAAATGGAGCAAGAGCTTTTCTGAGCTCTTTGTTGGTGTCCTCTGGAAACCTCATTCTTGTTTCTCCCCTCTTTCTGTCCAGCCAGACCACCAAATCACAGAGTTATTCTCCATTTTGTTCCCACATGCAACACTGGTTATATTGATCATCTTGCCAGAGAGGTAAGACAACAAATCTCTTGCAGAGGTGCCCTGATAGAAACTCCTTCATTTCTAGTCACCAGGGATCCTCATCTTGGGATTGGAGCTGGGTATGCCTACTCACCCCCAGATGATCTGTCTCTGCCAGGTGGCAAGGAGTGAATAAATGATGCTTTGTGTTCTCCTGTCACCTCTGTCTCACCTCTTCATTAACAGCTTTTGATAACTTCCTACAACAAAGTGGCAAATGGTCTAAACTGGAACCAGTATTTCAAGTTTCCCACTAAGGGTGGCTCTTCTGGGCCTTCCCTTTACCTCCACCCCGTCTCTATCTATATATCTCTTTCTTCTCTCTCTCTCTCTCCCTCTCTCTCTCTCTCTCTCTCTGTCTTTCCACCACCTCTCCCTCCTGCGGCTCCAATAAGGATCATTCACATTGCTGTATATCACATTCACCACCAGCCATAACCTATTGGGTGAGTGACTCCTTCTTACTCTTCTGGATTCCTGGATTTCTCTCCAATGAAGTCCTTGAGGACCCTCCCAATCCATCTTGTCCAGCATGGGCCAGACCTCACCAAAACTTCCACGAGACACTCCCTTGGAGTGCCTTCCCAAACATATCCAGACCCTGGGTCTCAAGACAGTCAAACCTGAAAGACTGGTGTTACAGGCTGGACAGTAACAATCACTGGCCTAAAGATGGCACATTTGACTTACAAATTCACAGATATCTTTAAAAACTCTCTATCACATGGCAAATGGTATGAGGTTTTCTGTGCCCAGGCCTCCACTCTAGGCCTGGCATCTTCGCTACAGACCTTCTCTCTGCCCAAACTGCTCAGCTTTTCACAGTATTCTCCTTAATCCAAAACCCTTCAAGGGATCCTTTTCTTGAGAGCCCTCCCTCTTTGGGAGTTTTGCTTCCTTTCTATTTCTCTAAATCCTGTTACTTTGCTCTGTCTGATCCTGTGTCCCTGGATTTCATTACTTAAATTTCAAAACAGAACCCAATCCACCCAGCCACACACTGCGTTACATTTACAGGGATTTCCCCTGTAATCTTCAGAAGGGTGATTGAAATGGAAAACTGCTCTATCTCTTTTCTTCCAGGAGTTCTTTATTCCATTTTGTATACTCTCTACCAAAAATACCAGGACCCTGTCAGCTACATGACTGCCAGATTCAAGACTCAGTGGAAAGGTTTTGCTGGAGTGAGACTTATCAATCCCTCTCTGCCTTAGTGGAGAGAATGTCACTCAGATTTCGCTTCAGTTTCCTTTCACAACAATCCATTGCATTAAGAAACTGAGGTCTCTCTTAGAAGCACCCTTATTCTCTGGCCAGGGCTGGTCCCTGGTGTGAATACAGGGTCTCTAGAAATGGCCAAAAGCCAATAGGTCACGCACAGATGCTCCATCACCACTTGAATCTCCTTTCATGGCTACTCACCTCATGGTAGATGGAGGGCTCATTTGGCAGCTCAGCTTGGATAATAGGCTGAGATAACATCTTAGAATGGTCTAAGGACTCCTAAGACAGAGTCCTACCCCTCAGTCTACCAGTGAGTGAGTCACCCTTTTCTCTTTCTCTTTCTCTGAATTGTAGCAACCTTCCCCAAGTTAGGGGGTAGACAGATACAAATGGTGGGAATCCGAGCTAAAGAGAATGATTCTATAAAATAAACCCACTGTAGTTAGCCCACATGCTTTCTTTTCCAAAAGGCAATTTACCTGCAGGGGAGCCTGCCTGATCTAAGTGAACAGACTATATCACATTCCTCAGCAAACTACCTATTATCTGCAGAGGAAATGCAGGCCCCAAATAATGCTAATGGAAGGAATCCAAGTTACCCTAGTGTAGAAGACTTTTAAGACCAGATCCTGAAACTCAGAGATATAAGGATAATTCCTCCTAACCAGAAAATCTGTACGAATGTACAGTTAACAATTAAAACTGGTCAGCATGGGTCAAGTGACTTAGAGTTGTGATGGCAATAATGTCTTTTTTTTTTTTAAAGAAAGGGGGATAGTGAAAGAGAGAAAAAGAGAGAATCAACTTTATTCAGTTTTTCATGTGGCTTTCATTGCTCTGACATTTCGTTGTGTACATGGTGCTGGGGTTTGAACCCATGTCCTTGCATATGCCAGGAAAGTGTTGTAAGTGCCATAACCACTGAGTCACTGCTCCAGCCCCAGCAGTAATGATTTTAAAGTTCAATGTCATCTTGCTGTCAGTCAAAAGTCAAAGTGGACCTATGTGGGACTCTCTGTAAACTTCTCTGGGATTCCCAGTAAAATTGGAAGTGTAGGAGAGACAATATCTGAATATCTTTTGCTTATCTCAAGAAATACTCTCTCCATGAGAATAGGGAATGGGTGAAGGGGGTGGGGAGATCCTGGACTAGGATCAGCCATAACTTATTTTATTAATATCCATATATACATGAATATATAACAATGATTCCTTCCAATATGTAAGATTATGTTTAAAAAAGTGCTCAGGGAAAAAAAAAGAAAAGAAACACTCTCTCCTTTTCTTGATTAAAGGGGATACTGACCCAATGATAATTTAAAACAAAAAATAAAACAGAAAAACAGCAAATGGGTAAATTAGGTTTGATATACTGGGGACAAACATTTACAAATGTATTTGTTAGACATCTGTTTCTTTGTCTTTTCTTTTTTTTAAAGAGAGAGGGACAATGAGAGAGAGAGAGAGAGAGATAGAATCAATTTATTTAGTTTTTCATGTGACTATTGTTGATCTAACACTTTGTTATGTACATTGTGCTGGGGTTTGAACCTGTGTACTTGTGCATGCCAGGCAAGCGCTGCAACTGCTGAGCCACCACCCTAAGACATCTGTTTACTGTACAGGTTATTCAAGCACTCTTGGCTTCTTGAATACTGTAAAACTGAGTCTTTTAAATGTGTTTTTATATAAATTGTTGGTACTTGGTAAAAGGAGTTTAAGATTGCTTTGTTTCTGGGTCTTCACCCAAAGCAAGACTACTAAGAGTTAAAATTCTAATAGGTTTAAGTCTATAAAGAGTACAAAAGTTTTCAGCTGTTTCAATTAAAGCACTGTAAATAGCATGAAATATTTGATCTTATTAAGAGGAGTAATTGAAAAAGTCAGACATTTTATAAGGATTGTGTCTGAATGCAGATTTAAGAAAGGATCAGCGAGGAAGAAAGAGTTATAAAAGACTATAGGCATGGAAATATACTTTGGTAAGGAAATTAGAATCAAAGAAATGTTTCTGGATGAAAAAGTATAGAGTGTCTAAGTAAGTTGCAGAAGATTTGTGGAGGGTAAATCTCAAAAATCTGTGATTAAGTTGAGCATGATTGGCACAATCAGTTAAAGTGATTTATGATTTCTCTTAAGGTTAAATAAGTGTTAAAGATTTGTCTAAATGTTATGTAAGAGTTTATAAAAATGAAAGTTTATGTAGGTTTACAGGCAAGGTAACTAATAAGTACTCTCTTTTATGTATTGTATCTAACATGGAAGGGCCACACTGCCATTTGAAAGCTTAGCTTATATATGTTTGCTTTGACAAATTCTTTTCCTAAATGTATATTCAGATAGACTTGGGAAATAATACATGAGAATTTTGTAGAATGATACTTTTCATAGGCAAAGATCAGCTTTGGAAATAAAACACTTTACCTAAATATTTGTCAAGATTCCTGCCTCCTGAATTAAGTCTCAGCCTCTCACCTTATAATTTCAAAGTAGTCTAGAATTAAATTTATTTAAAGTTAAGTTCAAAAGATAGTTTTTTATTGTAAACATTACTGTAATCTCAAAATAAACAGGGTACATAAAACTTACATTTCTTGGTTCAAAGCTATTATACAAACTGAATATGTTTCTACTCTTGTTAATTCCATTTTGTATTTTCCTTGTAAAATTTTACAATGATTGCCTGTTAATGTTTTGCAGAAGTACTACTTCTAACAAAAAATCTGAGTTAAGACACACCATCACCTATTGGACAGATACGATACAATTCTAACTTCAAGTACTGTTATTGATCCTAATTAAACAAAAGGGGTAACTACAAAACTGTAAACATTTATGTATAACATAGGATTCCCACTTTAAGACAGGTGAAACTGACATGCTGAATGTTTAATACCAAAATTCAGGAAGTTAAAGGATTTAGGAAAAAGTCAATATTTTGGCCCTTGCCCTGTTTGTTCAGCCAAAACTCAGGGGACAATGGAACTTCTCTAAGCCAACCAGTACAGCCTACAAAGAGGACAATCATTGGAAAGGGAAATGTCCCTGATGCTTCAAAGACCCTGACCCAGCCTGGAAGTTGGCAGTACTGGTAGAGGAAAGCCAAGAATCCCCACATGTCTCCAAGAGTGGAGATTCTTCTGAGGAATCTCAGGTGATTTAAGAACAGATAGGCAAAAAAGTCCATTTTGACCAGTTTGGTCTTAGACACCTGGTAGGAGAGTTATAACCAAAGCACAGCCATATACTGGCATTTAAAAGGAAAGACAATGATTCTTTTAATGTAACTCAAAATGTATGCTTGCGTCATTCCTCCCACAGTAAATAAAGCTGGAAGATTATAAAGAAAGGGTTACAGAACATACTACCAGAGTCACAAGTTAGTCCTAGGTAGTTTGAGATCCACAAATTTCCCTAA
Source organism: Aplodontia rufa (assembly GCA_004027875.1). Lineage (NCBI taxonomy): Eukaryota > Metazoa > Chordata > Mammalia > Rodentia > Aplodontiidae > Aplodontia > Aplodontia rufa. Next base: position 18,825 of record PVKS010032144.1, read on the forward strand.
CCTAACCTCCTATATGGGTAAACTCAATCTGTTTTTCACTGGTATGATTGTTTACTTTTAATATTTATCCCCAGATCAATCTAAAAGATGTAATGTGGCACATAAAAGCCCTAACTGACTTTACCAAGAGAGTCCTAAGTGACACAGCTGACGAGATCCTTCTGCTAACACAGAGGTGATGCCAAGAAAAATCTACATTACAGAAATCAGATGACATTCCCCAACTCAAGGAGATACGTATGCCATTAAAAAAAATTAAATGTGCTTCTAGTAACACCACTAATGTTTTTTTAAAGACCTGAATCTCCTCATGAACAAACGACATGTCAGACCACACCCTGAGTCTAATGAGTTACTACCTTCATGGTATTGAAAGCCTGGCTGATATAACACTGAGTGTTTTGTATTAATTGCTTGCAGAAAATAATATTTTGCTGCATTGCTTATGACCCCTCCCCCAGGTACACCATGTCCAGTCACCTGCCAACTGTCACCATCATGGACCTTTGGACTTCCCTGATGCATAAGAGGCCTAGAGTCCCTAAAGCACCAGGTGGTCATGGAAATATGACCCTCCATGCAGCTGCCTCCCAACTTCTACCAAGGCCCCCTAGAGAGACCCACTGAAGAGATTCCCTGACTGCCACAGCCCAAACCAGAAAGATCATCTCCCTTCTCCCCAGCAGCAGTCAAGGAACTCTTCAGAGGAGAATTAAGGCAGGAGGTGGGTTATCTGTAGGCAGATAGAAACAGGGAACTGGGAGAATGGGATCCCACCATCCCAGACTAAAACCTTAGGCTAAAACTTTTTTTTTTTTTCTGCCTGAATGGAAGACCACACTCACACATAGATGACCAACTCCTATTCTTGGCAGGAACATCCTTAACCAAATTCAATGCCTGCATATGTTTTAACGCCCACCTTAGCTCCCCACACTTCTTTATCCTCTTATGCCATCTCCTTCCCCTCTAACACCCCTGTCAGCTCTCCTCCCTGAGGTGTCAACCACAGTATGTGATATCTCCAAGCCCACTGTGACTACCCACCATACTCCTGTTAAAATTTCCCTACATTAGAATCAGCATATTATAGTGATGTGGCTTCCTCAATGTTTATAGCAGCTCAATTTACTAAGCTAGACTATGGAACCAACCCAGATGCCCCTCACTCGATGAGTGGATACAAAAATTATGATACATATATACAATGGAATACTACTTGGCCATTAGAGAAGACAATATTATGGCTTTTGACATCAAATGGACGGAGATGGAAAGAATTATGCTAAGTGAAGTATCCCAATCTCAGAGACTCAAGGGCCGAATGGTTTCTCTCATCTGTGGAAGCTAGAATACATGGGGAAGCAGTAGGTTAAAAAGCTAAACTAATAATAACCTCAAATTGTATGATTGTCAGCATAACAGGGGGATGGCTCCCTAGGATACTTGGAGGTGTAGGGAGGGGGAGGGGGTAGGGGAGGGTATTTGAAGATCTCCTAGGATACTGGAGAGTGGGAATATAGGGGAACCATCTCAGAAGCAGAGGTTATTCCTCCATGAGATACCAAAACTCCAACAGGTGAAACCCAAGGTGGTCATCCATGTTTTGGCATTACCCTTGGATGAATATGTATATATACATTAGTCATTGATGGTTTGATAATGTTTCCCTCTCATTTGTATCTCTGTACTCTCTTAATAAAAAAAAAATTCCCTACAAGACCCTGCCTCCAGCTAAAGCAAGTTATCTCCTATCACCTCCCTGACTGCTTCGATTATAACCAGGGAACCTTCTACTTAGGCAGAAATAGTACTTATGTCTGTTTATCCACTAAGTGGGTAAGAACTTGGTATCATCAACCCAACTCATTACATCCCTTTAGAGTCTGGAGTGATGGATGTGGAAAATTACCAGAAACCATTCATGTGAGACAGACCGCAAGCCTCTGCTCATTATTTTGAAATCTACTGACTTGGTCCTTATCAGAAAAAAAATCACACTCTACCGCAACTCTTGTTTTACCCAGAAAACTCACCCCTTGGCCCCCTCCCCACTCATTCCCTCTATGTGTACCCCAGGCTGTAAGCAGCAGGTGAGTCCCAGACTCTTCTGGGCACCTCTCTGCAGGTTTCTCCCCAATAAACCTGTGTTCCTGCTGAGCCACTGCTCTCCTTTGTCTGTTCCTTCACTTGCCTCTTTCCTTACAAAGTGCAGTTGACATTTGTATAACAACCCTATCCTTATCCACCTTCTCAAATTCTCTTTCATTTATAACATTGTGTCAGTAGATTCCTTTAACGTTCTGTTAAAATGATTAATCATTCCTTGAGGATTGTCTTCATCATTTTCAATTCTTTCTCAACTTTTGATTCCTTTTTTATTTCCTTATGTGCTATTAGTTTCTTTGACTTATATATATTTTTTTATTCTGTGATTTCTAAAAACAGAAACAAGAATAACAAATCCTTTAAGGTTGAAATAACTATAAACTGAAACTCAAAATCTGATCTTTAGGATTGCTGAATTACTTTTATCAGTTTGTCACCAAGCCGTGTAAGTAAAACATTGCGCACAGAACTGGGAAAATGCAAGACTTTGAGAGCTGGATGACGTTAGAGAGGATTTAGGAACTCATGCATTCTGTGATCCCTGCACTGTGGGACTCTCTGGCTTGCCAAAGGAGCTTTTCTTCCCTTTTAATTCTCCTGAGGATGATTTCTTCCCGACACCAAATGTTATCTTTTCTAACACAGGCCACATCTTCATTTCTCTGAACATCAACCGATGACCAACAATTCAGTTAAAATGTTGATACTGTTACCTAACACTCAGCCCTTGTTCCCAATGCCAATCAAATAGTGAAGATGAAGTTCTAAGAAAAAGGAAAGAGATGTTTTATTGCTTTGCTAGCAAAGGAGAAACACAGGGCATCCTGTCCCAGGGGCTGTGATTCTGCCCACCAGGGGGAACAGAGGGCTTTTAAAGGCTACATTCCACACATTCGCTGTCCAGAGTTGCCACTCTCTTATTAATTTGGTAGACAGTCATTTCTGAGGTGTGAATTACTTCCTTGCAGTGGTGGGTGTGAGCTCAAGGACAGAGATCTCTGCCCAGGATGGGGAACAAGGTAATCCTGTTTCCCCTGAGATTAGGGAGGGAGAGAGATTCGTGAGCAGAAAATATGCCATTTTAAAAATAAGTCCCAATGACAGAGCAGCTATGGCCAAATTCAAAGCATAAAGTGGACCACTGTCACATTTCCCCACTGTCAGTTCCTACTTTCCAGTTCTATGGAAGATGGACAATGACATCTTGAAGCTGCTTCCTGCTGAAGTGACCCAAAGTCCTTGTTCTCTATCAGGTGGGGCATGCACAGTTAAGGGTATTCAGCAACAGGACAGTCCAGAGGTCCCTGGTGGCAGTTGGCAGGTGGCTGGACAAGGCGTACATAGGGCAGGGATCATGCTAAGGTGACAATAAACAAGATGGTAAAGCATTACTTGTTTACAAACGATTAGCACAAAAGCAATTAGCTTTTCAGCCAATCTCTGAAACCGTGAAAATGGTAACTCATAACTGTACCAGTGAAAAACACATCAAGTTTACGTGGGAGGTTGGAAGATTTGTAGGTCTACGAGATCAGGCTCAAATTGCCTCAGGATAAACCTGTGACTCTTGAATCCTTTCTGATCATTACTATTGGATACTCCCATGCAAGAACCCTTCCTTTAGATCCTCCAGCTTTACTTACTTTTAAAGTAGGGCTGACACAAGTGTACATCTCAAGTTATACTGAATGAGCCACTGTCTCTCCTAAATGTTCATGTAGGACTGTGGTTTGGTTATACTCTCCTGCCAGGTGTTTAAGTCCAAAAGTCAAAACTGACTTTTTCCTGCCTGCAGTTAGAGTCAGCTGAGATTCCTTAGAGATCACTCTTGGGAATGTGAGAAGCCTCTTAGCTGCTTTAGGCTTCCAGT
>PVKS010032145.1:0-22802 GCA_004027875.1 Aplodontia rufa
TCAAAAAAAGGGGTGGGGGCTGAGGATGTAGCTTAGGGTAAAGTATCCCTAGATTCAATCCCCAATACTGTTGATTAATTAAATAATAATATAATAAAATAGGGGTATTGGTTGCAGGCAGTTTCAGTGATGCTTAAGGTTCCTTCCAGTTCTTACCATGAACACTTCTTACTGATCGACTCTTCAATAATGGAAAGAATTATTTTTATTTTTCTTTTCATTATTTTATCTACTTTAAAAGTAGTAATATATGTATATATATTATAAACACTTAAAAAATATATGTCACCTATACTGAATGTTTAGGAATTTAGTTACCTTAAGGTGAATCCAAATGATTTCCCCAAGTATCCATGCTACATGATCATTTCATGTTCTTATAATTTCAAAGTTATGGTAAAATGTGTATTATTTATTACATATCTTTTCACCAAATAATTGTCTCTAGGCTTGATAGAGAAGAAACTGAAACACAGAAAACTAATGTATTTTTTTTTTTTTGAAAAAGAACGAAATGAGGGCTTCTTCTCACTATGAGATTAGATTCATAGATTTAAAATGGCAACTTCTGCCAACTCCTCTTTCCGGTTTTTTTTCTTATCAGTTATTGACTATGCAATTTTAATCATGTAATCTAAAAATTGATTGCCTACTCTCCTCCCTCCCTAACCACAGCACACATTAGAATGGGGACAGGGAATTTGGTGTTTTGCTCACCATTGTATTTGCAATCTACTGTCCAGCACCCAAGAGGAGTTGAATGAGCATTTTGTATAAATCTGCTGTATGAATGCGTGAAGAATGCACGCAATAAGTAAAACCGACTGCTTCGAGCGCCACTAGCACCAGAATTCTAGGAGGCAACCGAGAGGGACCAATAGATTGACTGATTTTTGTGATCGAGGATTCCTCGGTGCTGCGCTCTTCTATTTTTGGGACGTGCGGTGTGTGCGGAGTTTATGAATCTCACACACACAGCTGGGAAGGCAGAACTCCGAGCTAATAACTTGCATCGCAGTCTCCAGCCGATCTCGAACTCACATACTCAGAAACGCATGTTGCTCTGAGTGCATGGGTCTTTCGCGCTCTAGGACAACGTGCACACGACAATTCAGGGTATTTCTTCACCGGAGACATTACGGTAAGAAGGGGATCAGGGGTGCAGGTTCCCAAAAGCGCAAAGTGGCTAAACCGAGAAACGAGTTAACGCTCGGTTTCCTCAGACGCCAAGCTAGAATTAGACTGTCGCTGCAGATCAAATCCCGCGCTCTTCCAGTCCCCAAATGCGTCCTTCTCCACCCCGCCCCCTTTAGATACCTATCAGCGGTGGGCGGGGCGGAGAAAAGACATTCTCGGCTCCCCCGAACGGGTTACGCTCGCCCCGAGTTTTGGTTTCCCACCTTTCAGCCAACACCGAGGAAACGCAAACACTAACGAAGAGTGCCAACCAAAGGACACTGCAGCCGCACACGCGGGAGAGAAGAAAGCAAAACCCGAAGAAAGGCAGCGGTCCAGCAGCCACGTGAGGTGGACGATCCCCGCCGCCCTGGCCAGTGAGGAACTTCAACTCCCGGCCTGCCCTTGGGCGGTTGCCCTCCCAGGACTACAACTCCCAGGGTGCTGCGGGCGCGGCCGCCGCAACCTCCCACTCGGCCGCCCGCCGCTGGTCCCGCCCCTCCCCCGCCCCTCCCGGCCAGATCGGCGTGCGCCTGCGCACCGGAGGCCGGAGGAGTCTTACCCTAATGTAAGATGGTGGCCCGTCTGGCTGTGGAACCCACCGAAAGCTGAGAGTCTCTCTCTCAGCCGTAAAGGTCGGACTCGCTGAAGCAATCAGGCCCGGTTCTGAAGAGTTTTTTTCCCCGACACTCGTTCAGTGGTCTCTTGTGAGGACGCGGCAGCGCGTGGAGTCGGCTAAGGGAAAAGCGAGGCAAGGCAGGCGGGTGAGTCTATGCGGGGCTGGGCTTAGGGGAAACCCGGGGCTGACCGGCTACGAGAGAGCGGAGGCTTCGCTGGGACTGTGCAGGCCGCACCCCCTTCCTCCCCACCCCCCGCCTCATCTTCACCCTCCTCCTCCTCGACCTTCCTCCTCCTCCTCTTCCTCCCTCGCCCCTCTACGCCACAGCAGTTACCACCAGGAAAAGGGAGCGGGCAGGAGGCAGCGCGGCGGCCAGCGCCGACTCTCTTTCGACAATTTCTTCCATTGGGGAGCCGAGGCGGCTTTTGGTCTCCAGCCTTCCCCCACATTTTTATACGAGCAGGATTCTTAGGTCGCAGCCCTCCTTGTTTTCCCAGCTCCCTTTCCCCCACTCTGACGTCCTTTCCTGCTGGCCACGGTCTCCCAAGACCAAAGCCATCACTTCCACTCCGACCCGTGTTGCTGCTGCTCGTTAAAAGCGCTGCTCACTGCCCACTCGTGCTGCTGCTTGCTTTTTTTTTTTTTTTTTTTGCTCCACTGCTGCCGCTCTGGAGTTAGCCTTTGCCCCCCTCTGGTTCTTGCAGGCTGCCCCCCGGTCGCTGTGCCAGGCTGGAGCTTCTTCCGATTCGCCGTCTTTTCCTTGAACCACATCTGTCATCTAGGTTATGCTGCTGCTCCCTCGCTAACCCACCTGTTCCTCAGCCTTCTTGAGAATTGTCCGTTCCTCCTCTCTTTCCTGTACAGATTATTTCAACACACTTCCAGAGAAAGGGATACCCGTGTTGGTCCTTGAAAAGTAAAGGAAGTTGGGAGGTGAATGAAGTGAGGTAGGACACTACTCAGTGTTACGAGTGAAGATCTTTTATCCAGGCTACCCGGGAGTCACGTTTTGCTTTCAGGGATCTGTTTGGCGATTATTCGCTCCGTTGGGACGGGCCCCCCACCCCCCTTCATTTTGGATTTGTTATCAAGCGTTCTTCTGAATTGCCTCTCTCTGCCCAGGACACTTAATGTGGGCCCTGATTATACCAATAAATATTAGCCTAAGCGTTTCAAAATATGATAAATCTGGCGCACGCTCGTTTCATCTGTAAATTACACAAGCAAATATAAATGATATTTTAATTATATATGTGTTACAGATCCCTTTTATATTGAGAATTGATTATCGACAATTATTATATTGATGTTCAGTTTAACTGATGACGTTTTATTTATGGTTTCAGTAGAAATTTCTTTTCCGGCTAACATCAAATTTGCTTAGTATTTTTGGATTTAGGAAGTTCTTTTAACATTTTTAGGATGGTAGCTATCTGAATAAATTGCAAATACAGTAGGTATATAGGCAAATGAAAAACTGATATTTTGTTTTGGTGAACTTAAGTCCCTTTTATTTTTTCCATCGAAACGAAGGGGACTGGTTAAAGAAATCACAAATCTGTGTGTATATGTACATTTAGTGGTACTGTCATTGTTATTTACGTTGGAAAGCAGAAAACTGGAAGCAAGAGCTTATGATGTCCATGTCTTAGTGAAAGTAAAATTGAAATATGACTAATGGCATAATGGGAAGCAAGGGCCTTTGCTATAAGAGACCACTTTGAAATAAAGAATTACTAGAAAAGCAGAATTATGTAGATCTGATACACACATGTCCAATTTGAACATCAGTAAGACATTGTGTTCTTAATATATATGTAAAAATCTTTGAAGTCATAACAGTCTTATGCAACAATCTCTTATTGGCCAAAGTAATAATACCTTGTAAGTACAAATGCACTTTAGTCACTTTTGCACATGATTGGATTACTGTAATCATACATTTTACCTGTAAAACTTGGGGAATCTTAAGTTCGATTTTATAGTCACTTGAGTGTGATAAATGGTTTTTTTTTTTTTTTTTTTTAACCAAATGTAAACTAAAGTTAGAAAAGCTGTTTGTAAAACTTTTTTCCTTTCAGCCACTTAAGTCCCTGTTTGGGAGAACTAAATAAATCCCTACTTTTCTGAGAATTGGAAGCAGTCCGTATAGCAAACTTTGTCCTAAGTTATAACTTGAAGTTTTAAAAATGTGTTATTTACATTTAGTTCATCAGGAGCAGTATATTTAATATGACTCTTCAACTTCAGCTGAAAAATATAGGCTGTTGGAAACACTTGTCACTTTGAACAATCCTAACATAGGTCTAGAAACCCTTGGCAGTTATATTTGGCTAAATTGTAAGCAACGTGTCCTAAGGAGAGGACAGAAGGAGGAGAATGACATTAACACATCTTTTGTAAAGGTATTTGGCTTACTAAATATTTTCTCAAGTAATTTTCCCTCTTCCATACTTTTTGCCTGTAGCCATCAAAGTTTTAGTTTCAACCCTCTGAAGTTGAAATGAATTTATTAGGGATATTTAGGGTATTGGTAAAGAAGATACATAAAGTTCTTTGACATTTAGATAGGAAATAAGAAGTTGAAATTTCTAAATATTTTTGTGTGGTTTAAGTTTTTAGTTGTAACATCAACATTGTAGCTTCATACTTTTGTGATTTCTTTTGATAATTTGGAATACTTTCAGTTCAGTAGTTGAATTCTTCAAATGAATAGATTATTTGTATAAGAAGGTTTTAAACATGAATTCCTTAAGGTTGGCTTTCTGTAAAATTTATTTTCTGAAAGATGCATAGACAAAACTTTAATTCTATTAAGATGAGACAGTTAAACAGCAAAATACATGAAAAATTTGTTCTGTAATGCTCTTCAGTTTCAGTCTAAATGGGAGTATTAGCAATAGCTTGCAACTCATTTCTTTGTAAAAGAAAGAGGGAGTTGCCTAAGGATGAACTACTAGCATTAAGGGTGTTTTATTAACTTATTTTTGTGAGGCTGGGAATGGAGGCTGGGATCTTGCATATGTTAGACAAATGCTCTCAGGGGAGTTTTATTTTAAAAATGATTTTACGTTTCTCAAGAGAATGAAAAAAATAACTTTTTAGTTTAAGCAGTTTGGTTTTAGAAGTCTTCCCTTTCTCCTCCCTACTCCCAATTTTAAAAATAAAGCTATTATCTTCATTTTAAATGAATTATTTTATGTGACTGCAAAGCACTCTTGATAAATCTATTCACTCAGTCTTTTTTTTTTTTTTAAAGTGAGAGAGAGACAGAATCAATTTTTATTGAGTTTTCACATGACTTTCGTTGCTCTGACACTTAGTTGTGTACGTGGGTGCTGGGGTTGGAACCCGTGTACTCGCGCTTGCCAGGCAAGCTTCAAAATCGCCAAGCCACTGCTCCAGCCCCAGTCTTTTTGTTTTTATAGACTGTTTTAAGTGGGAAAGAGTTTTAAATTGAAAACTTCAGTCTTCTGCTGAAAATACAGTTCTCTGTCAGTACCTATAATTCTTTCTTGACTTTTTATGAAGGAAGTTACATCCAGTTCAGTTGGTTCTGAAGAAAACAGTGGGGAACTAGGTTATAGAGGTTTTTACTGTTCTAGAAATAGTATAACTAGAGTGTACTACATACTTTTCTCAAAGGATTTCTTAATCTAAATGGAACTTGTAAATGGTTTTCTTCCCTCTGGAATAACATGTGTTTGATAAAATTTGTTAACACATTCTGACATTTTACAAATTTTATGTTACCTCAGCATTATTAGGAAAAATCTGCAAATATCAATTCTTGAATAGAAGGTAGCAATATCCTTGATATTTTAAAGAGTTCATACTTTTTTCCTCTAAAATTCTGAGTACACAAATAATAAAGATGGCAGAATTTACTCAGTTATTTTTGTAATGCAAGAAGGGGAAATAGGTGGGAGTTTTTAATCATGTATGTAGTGGTATTCCAAGAAGAATTTATATCATTATTTTTTATCTTGTTGTTTGGACTTCTTTATTAGAAAAGTTTGTTAAATGTTGAAATTTTCAAATATGTAGTCTAGTGGGTTTTTTCCAGCACATTTTAATATTTTTATTTTTTATCTTTTAATCAAAAATTCGTTTATGGAAAGTTTCAATGCTAGTTTGGCTCTGTATATTATATTTGATTTTCTTTGATGCTGGGAATCAAACCCAGGACCTTGAGTTTGCTTGTAGAGCTTGGTAGTAGTTGCTTGTAAGCTCTTACCTCTGTGCTAAATTCTTAGGATCCCTTTATATTTTAGTAGCATGCTTTGGTTTTTTATCAGAAGAGGGGAAACTTGACTCAAAGGTAGTACAAGAATAAGGCAGTTTGAGTATGAGTTTATTTTACTTTTGTGGTACTGGGCTTTGAACCCAAGGACACTCTATTGAGCTACATTCCCAGTCCTTTCTATGTCTTACTAAATTTCTGAGGCTGGCCTCCAACTTGGAATCCTCCTGCCTCAGCTTCCTGAGTCACTGGAATTAAACTGTTAGCCACCATGCTGGTCAGATAGTGTTTGAATTTTAAATAGTAGACTGCAGTATCACAGGGATGAAGCATTCCTTAACAGCAACAAACAGATACATTGTCATTAAGTCAAAAATCTGGAATTTCTTAAGCATGTTTTTCAGTCCTTGGAATAAAGAGAAAGTGTTGTTTTCTGATAATTTAAAAACCCCATTAATTCATTCCCTTTTAGGGCATCAGGTATCTTTAAATTGTAAATTTCCTGAAATTACACTGACTGATTTGGGTTATTGAATAACTTTTTCTCCTTTAAAAATTTTTTAAAACAGGCTGGAGCGGTGGCTCGCAGTTATGGTGCTTGCCTGGCAGGTGCAAGTACATGGGTTCAAACCCCAGCACCCACATATACAATTAAGTGTCAGAGCAATGAAAGCCACGTGAAAAACTTAACAAAAATAGATTCTCTGGACTGGAGCGGTGGCTCAGCAGTTATGGCGCTTGCCTGGCATGCGCAAGTATGCGAGTTCAAACCCCCCCAATACCACATACCAAAAAAAATTGATTCTCTGTGTCTATCTCCCTCTCACTGTCCTCTCTTAAAAAAAAAAATTAAAAAACAATTTCCCGCAAGGTGCTGTGCTGCACACCTGTAGTCCCAGTGACTTGGAATGCTGAAGTTGGAGGATTGAAAGTTGCAGGCCAGTCTCAGCAATTTAGCAAGACCCTGGCTTCAAAATAAAAAATAAAAGGGACTTGGGATGTATTTATGGTTAAAGTGCCCTGAGTTCCATCTCCCCAGTACTCCCATGTTTTGCTTATGATGTTTTTCCTGTGTTTTATATTTTCAGTAATTATTTGGGGAATGACAAAATTGAATGAAAATTTGTAATGCAAATAGTATTGCTTTGGTAGTAAGATTAATTTTTGTTTTTATGGAGATCTTCATTTTTTTTATATTTTTTCCTCTTTTACTAATTCTTAGAATTTGTGTGCTCTAAGTTCCCTGCCAAATTAGATCTTTCTAGAAACTTTTTCTTACTCTCAGTGAAGACGTAGATATTTGTTGGGTAAGAAAATTATTGTATTTTGGTTTTGTCATCTAAAATGACACTTTTTTGTGTAAAATTTTAAGCAAGTACAAAAGTAGCTATGAACTGCCATGTAGTTGTCACTCAGCTTCAAAGATTATCAGCTTATAGCCAGTTGGTTTCATTCTTATCCCATCTACTTTATCCCTCTTATCCTACTCTTGAGTTTTCTTGCTTTTTTTTTCATTTTTGCTTTTTTCCCCCCTTTCTTTATATGGGTGGCCCTGGGGATTGAACCAAAGACCTCCTGCATGATAGGCAAATGCTCTACCTCTCTGCTACACCCACGGCCCAGGTCTGCACTTGGAAGCAAATTCTAGTCATCACTTTATCTTCATTATCTAATTTGTACTATAAAACTCTTGTTTGTTTTTTTAAGAGAGAGAGGGATAGAGAGTGAGAGAAAAAGAGAAAATCAACTTTATTTGGTTTTCTTTGCTCCGATACTTAGTTGTGCATGTGGTGCTGGGGTTTGAACCTGGGTCTTTGCACATGCCAGGCAAGTGTGATACTGCTAAGCCACCACTCCAGCCCCACTAGAATTCTTTTGATGTAATAAATTTCTCAATTTTTTAAAAATCAGGTTTGTTCAGTCAGCTTTTCAAGTAGTCTGAGTGCTTATTATAGAATCCCTTGTTGGAAAATGGCAGTCATTTTTTGGAACTAGAACGCTTCTAAGCACCATACATATACTGTGATACTTATAGTTTGATTCCCTGTGTTGAGTTTTCTTCAGATTTAAGTTGCAGGAGTGAGGCTTTCTGGGGAAAGTAGGACTTGAATAAAGAATATAGACTATTTGGATGGCAGTGCATCTCAAGAAGAACATTCCATACATTCCGTGTGGGGGATGGAGGCATGAGCAAACACTTGTTGGTGGGGACCATGGTGTGAGAGAGATGTAAGAAGTCTGATCACATAGAATAAAGTGTTAATTTTCAGGAATGGTGGTAGATAAGTTTGTATAAGAAGAGTAGAGTTAGATTATGAAACATGTATTAGGAATCAATTAGAATTCGATCTGCCAAGTATCAAGGAGCCAAAAGAGATTGGTAGGGGCTGGAGATAATATGATGAAGTTTTTTTGTTTTGTTTTTTTAAATAGAAAGAGTGCTGTGTTGGTCGTGTGCAGCATATTTTTGGGGTTGACAGTTGAGTTTTTTATTTTAATTTTTGACAGTTGAGTTTTATTTGTTTGAAAAGTTGAAGACCAGGCCTCTAAAATAAGGGACCATTTGGACAGATATTAGGGTGGAATTTCTACAGGATTTGGGAGCTAATTGATTCCATCTTCTTTTCAGTTCATTATACTCAAAAGTGACATTAAAGGTTTAGAAAGTAGAAGACTGAGAAAATATGTTCATTTGTTTTTGATGGTAAACTGCAATTTTTCTTCCAAGTCGCCACCCCCTCTTCTTTTTTTCTTGAGACCAGGTCTTACTATGTTGCTCAGGTAGCCCCTGAATTCCAGGCTCAATTAGTCCTTTTTGTCTTGGGCACCACTGTGCCCATCATAGAGCCCAGTTTTTGGAAATGAAATGATACATGATTACTCAAAAAATTTCAGTAGAAAATAGCTACCAATCTTTTGAATATTCATTTATTGGGGAATAACAGTTTGGAAAATAAACGTTATCTTTATTATATAGTAAGAGAGAATATACTTCATTTGTGAAAGAAATTGATGTCTCATCTGCTTTGTGTGTTGTATTAAGTACAGAGGGATGTTAGGAGACTTCTTATATCTGAATAGTTATAACCAGTAAGTATTATTGGATTTCTTTAAAGTTTAATAGTGGTTTGATTCAAACAGAAAGAATGACAGGAAATTCTGATAAAGTAGGGCATTAAATATTGGTAGCTCCAAGCTCCCTTAAGAATGCATAAAAGGTAAATCAGCTGGCTTGATGAAGAATGTATGAACATTGTGAGGTGAAAATTTATTTGATTTACTTTAATATACTGTGTTTTGCAAAAGTAATGCCTTAAAAATCTCATTAATCATCAGTCATATTTTGTTTGGGTTGGATTTAATTTTTTTTTTTTTTTTTTTTAGTTCTGAGACTTGTGAAGTCATTCTTTGTTTTGGTTTGTTGACCCTTCAGTAAGCTAACTTTCTGCATCTTTTCGGTATTACTGGATACCATGCTTTTTTTGTTTTGTAAAGGAATATTTCACATTTTATTTTAAATCTGGGGAAAAACAGTTTATTGCTTTTGCCTTTGTAAATGATAGATGAATAATACTGTATGCCATTTATTTTCTTCCTGCTTCCTTCAGTAGCTGAGGTATTCATCCTCTACTGTATTTAGCATGTGGATCTCAAAGATTCTCACAATTGAGGCTGAAAATATCTTAAGCTCTGGATGTTTTCTGTTTAAAAAAATTAAACTTGGGCTGGAGCCGTGGCTCAGCGGTTTCTGCGCTTGCCTGGCAAGCACAAGGAGCCGGGTTCAAACCGCAGCACCACATACACAACTAAGTGTTGGAGCAACGAAAGCCATGTGAAAAACTCAATAAAGTTGTTTCTCTCTTTCTCTGTCTCTCACTGTCCTTCTCTCTTAAAAAAAAAAAAAAATTAGACATATTAACCAATCATTTTCTTTTCTTTGTTATAAAAGTTAGGACCCACCAAAATGCCATGGGCCTGTAACTACTTGGGAACCATAAATCATAAAAGCCATTATATAGTTTTGTACATTATTGAGAAATACATGATGAGCATTCCTAATCCAGAAATCCTAAATGCTCTAGAATCTGAGCTTGAGCACTGACAGGATAGCCATAAATGGAATTTTCCGTACCTGAGCTAATATGACAGGTTGTAGTCAAAAGATCAGCACACAGAAACTAAAAATTTATTTTATAAGATTATCTTCAGTCTGTGTTTAAGATATAAGTGAAGCATAGATGAATTTAAATGAATTATGTGTTTAAACTAGGGTCCTAGTCTCAAGATGTCCTATACAAATATTCCAAAATCCAAAAACATCTGAAAATCTGAAATCTGAAACACTTTGATTTTAGATAAGAGAAACTCAGCCTTGCTAGGCACAGTGGCATATGTCCATAATCCCAGCAGCTCAGGAGGTTGAGACAGGAGGATCACAATTTAGGCCCTAAGCAACTTAATAAAAAGATAAAAAGGATTGCGGATGTGGCGGCTCAGTGGTTAAGTGCCTCTGGGTTTAACACCCAGTACAAAAAAAAAAAAAAAGAAAGAAAGAAAGAAAAAAAGAATCTGGAAATAGCCCTGATAGAAAATAGTTATGGAGTCTTTTGAACTAGTCAGATGTAGTGGGTTAATAAGAGGGAATCACTGCAAGTTTTTTGTTTGTTTGCTTTAAGTCAGGGTTGTTTAAAATACTATTTAGTGGACGATGGTTTTTTGTTTTGGTAGTACCAGGTATTGAACCCAGGGCCTCCCACCATGCTATAGCAAGTGCTCCATCACTGATCTATACTCTCATCCCTGGATAATGGTTTTGAGTGTCCTTGGTGGTATAGAATTATTTGAGTTTATATAGACAAAGGAATTTTTTTGGGTCCTTTTTGTTCACTGATCTATCAAAAATGATACGAAAGTACCTGATAGATAGTAGGCACTTAATAAATATTTATCTGGTACATGAACCTTTAGTGAGAATTTGATAACATTAGAAAAATGCAAAAGATCCAAGTTAAACTTTAGGATCCTTACCTTTCAGGTGTAGAAGTGAAAAAGGTATTATTATTATTATTATTTTTTTTTTTAAGAGAGAAGTACTGAGAGAGAGAGAGACAGAGAGAATCAAGTTTTATTGAATTTTTCACATGGCTTTCATTGCTCTGACACTTAGTTGTGTACATGGGTGTTGGGGCTTGAACCCGTGCACTTGCGCATGCCAGGCAAGTATCGCAACTGCTGAGCCATCTCTCCAGCCCGAAAAAGGTGTTATTAAAGGAACAGTAGGAGAGGTAGAAGGAAAATAGCAAAGTGTAAGTCTTGGAAAGCAAAGTAGGAGATTTTTTTCCTTGAGAAAAGTCAGAGAGAGGGATAGGAAGACCAAGATAGTGTGGTTTCTAGGTAGCCAAGGAAGTTTCATGAAGAAAAAGGGTTGTGTCATAGTCCCATACAACATTCAAGGAGAATAAGCATAGGGAAAGAATCTTTTGACTTGGTGGGATGGTCATTGATCTCCTGAGATCAATTTCAGTGAAACTGGGAATGAAAGTGTAAATCAGATTGTGAGGAGGTTAAGGATGTGGCAAAGGACTGTGGTAAAGGTTAAGGACTGTGGGAAAAACTATTCAGTCAAGAATATTACTGTATGGGCTGGAGCGGTAGCTCAGCAGTTGGAGTGCTTGCCTGGCATGCAGAAGACCCAGATTCGTATAACTAAGTGTCAGAGAAACAGACCAGATGAAAAAAAAATTGATTCTTTCTCTCTCACTCTCTCCTTTCTTATTTTAAAGAGAAGGACAATGAGAGAGAGAGAGAGAAGCAATTTTTATTGCGTTTTTCACATGGCTTTCATTCTTCCGACACTTAGTTGTGTATGTGGGTGCTGGGGTTTGAACCCATGTAATTGTGCATGCCAAGCAAACACCATAACCACTGAGCCACCGCTCCAGCCACTCTCTCCTTCTTTCTTTCTTTTTTTTTCAGTGCTGAGGATTGAACTCGGGGCCTTGTGTGTTCCAGGCAAGCGCTCTGCCACTGAGCTAAATCCCCAACCCCTCTCCTTTCTTTAAAAAAAAAAAAAAAGAAAAAAAAAAAGACTGTAAAAATGGTAAGAAAACAAATAGTGTTCTTAGTTTGTGTGTTCAGTTTTTTTTTTTTTTTTTTTGGTACTGGGGAATGAACCCAGGGGTACTCTACCACTGAGCTACATCCCCAGGCCTTTCTATTTATTTTGAGATAATGTTTCACTGGCTTGGAACTTGTGGTCCTCCTTCCATTAGCCTCCCCAGTAGATGGAATTACAGGTGTGTACCGCCATTTCTGGCAAGAGATTCTGTTGATTACAGATGAGAAAATTTGAGACAGATTGAGCTGAATGTTTTTAATACAGAAGTTGTAGTACACATACTGTTCCAGAACTCCGCCCCATGCTAACTATGTGATTTCGGTAAATTTGCTTCATCTTTTTGTGCTTCAGTTTTCTCTCTTTTGAAGTGGAGGCAAAAGAAGCATGTATTTCATAGATCTGTTGTGAGGATTGAATTACTTAATCTTTTAAAACACTGTTTGACATGTGGCAAATATTTGGTAAATGTTAGCTGCTGTTTACATATACTGCTGAAATGAGGATTGAAGGCTTAAAGAGAAGAGATTGGAAAAAAAAAAAAGAGATCTGAATCAACTTATGGCCAAGTAGCGCAAGAACTAAATGGAAAGGGCTTAGGGTCTTTTCTCCTCTGGCCTGAATAACACTTTTTAAAATATCCATACGATTGTTTAAATAATCATTTTTTCAAAAGGCCCCCCCCCCCTGTTTGTTTACAATCAGATTTCAGGCCCTAATATCTGCAATATTTTTACTTTTTTTCTTTTTAAACACTTCTAATATATAATGTACTTACTCACTGTATGTACAGCTGATCCCTTTCCAGTAGGGTAGGAGTGTTTGTGTGTTCCCTGATGTACTTGAGGATTTAGGAATAGTACTTGTCAAATCAAGTAATAGGTGCTAAATATATGTAAATATATATATGTTGTATTGAGGATTGAACCCGGGGCACTTAACCACTGAGCCACATACCCAATCCTTTTTATTTTCTGAGACAGGGTTTTGCTAAGTTGCTGAGGCTGACCTTAGCCAATTCTCCTCCTGCCTCAAGCCTCCTGTGTAGCTGGGATTATAGGTATGAGGTAGTACTTTTTGGGGCCAAAGCCAAGTTTTCCAAGATTGATAGATATTACATTGAAGTTGCCCTTCTCAAAGACTTACTTTTTACTACAGATGAGTTTTCTGAGTCCATTTTGGCACTGATTTTCACTTGGGAAACCCCGTTAGCTGAGGAAGGGAGAAATGTAAAAAAAAAAAAAATTTTTTTTTGCTATAGTAATACATTTGATTAGCTAATAACAAGCTTACTTTTTTTTTTTTTTTAAAGAGAGAGGGACAGTGAGAGAAAGAGAGAAAATAAATTTTATTTAGTTTTTCATGTAGCTTTCGTTGCTCCAATACTTCATTGTGTACCTGGTGCTAGGGTTTGAACTTGCATATTTGTGCATGCCAGGCAAGTGCTGCAACTGCTGAGCCACTGCCCCAGCCCTAACAAGCTTACTTTTGAATGCTTATTTGATGCTAGGCATTGTGGTTCATAGGTTTCCGTGCTTGCCTCACAGTGCAGGGATGCGAGTTCAAACCCCAGCACCACGTATTACAATGAAGTGTTTGAGTAACAAAAGCCACATGAAAAACTAAAACTGATTCTATCTTTAAAAAAAAAGAATATGCTTCCCTAGATTGCTGTCATCCATTGACAGGGAACTTCAAATATCCCATTTCTCCTTTTAACATTCATAGCCTTAACACCACTACTTGCCTGAACTTCACTAGAACTAATCCCCTTATGTCCTTTATTCCTTTTTTATGTCAGCTACTACCAGTCTCAGCTACTACTTCACTTCTCACTATTTTTTTTTTTTTAAAGAATGAGGGGACAGTGAGAGAGAGAAGCAATCTTTATTTAGTTTTTCATGTGACTTTCATTCCTCCGACACTTCATTGTGTACGTGGTGCTGGGTTTTGAACTCCTGTACTTATGCATGCTAGGCAAGCGCCATAACCGCCAAGCCACTGCTCTAGCCCCACACTTCTCACATTTTAATCCCCACAAGGTTCTGCACACTTCTTCTCATTCCTCTCCAACTCTTGAAATTTCACCACTATGCAACCTAGTAGAATTCATTCGGTTGTAAACAAAAGCTCTGTCTTTATTTTTTCTTACTTTCTACTTTCCTGAGGATGCTGTGTCCCTTGGAACAGCCTTACATGATAAGTTCATAGCATCCCATGCATTGAGATGTAAAGCCACATTTCCCCACTCTGCCCTTCTCCATTAACAAAAATCAAGAAGGACCCTGATTCTGCTGAACCTGGGGATGCAGCAGATGTGTACCATTCTCTGCTTCCTAAGAAATCTGTTAACAGGTTTTATTGTCCTTAAACACTTATATTTGCTGGCATCTACTGTATCCTGGGTTCCTCCCCCTCTTTTCTTGACTAATTTATTTCCTAGCTTAACTGTCATTCTTGCAGTGCTATATATCTTTTATTCTGGGCAATTCCAGTGTGTCATCAATGTTCCTAATACTGTGCCCCCGTAAGTTCTAAGAGTCCTCTAATAATCTTGCTCTCCAGTGTATCTCAGCTACTCCTTAGTTTATATCTTGTTACTACCAGTTACTTGAATCTGTCCATGATTTTCATTTCATGCAATCCTCATTCTTGACTGTCATCTGTCTTTTCAGCTGTACCTGATACTCCAACTCAACAATCCTTTACCGTCATTGAGATCTCATTCCCTTGATATCCTTTCTTTTCTCCTTGTCTAGCGTACATTCCATAAGCAGTTATTTTTGTTCCCTTTTAGGTGCCCTAACTTTCTTGCTCAAGCTTTATTGCTTTTTTTATATTTACTTGGCAAAACCCCAGTTTTAAATCAATTAAGTCAGCCCTTTGAGCATTTCATACCTGTATCAGTACAGCTGAAAATCGATTAAGAAAACTACAACTATGATGACCGCTCTCACTTTAAAGTTCATGGTAAGATACCTTAGGTGACCCTTATATTTTCTGGCAATCATCTTCTGTTTCCTTAGTCCATACCCTTCCTCCCTCTTCAAATTCCAACCCACTTCTTCACATTTACTCAGTTGATAGATGCACTATTTATATCATTGAGAAGATAGAAGCAGCCATGGGAGGACTTACACCTTATTACCTACAGGACCCTGCCACCACATCTGTGTACCAACTGCATGTGTACTCAGACCTTTTTTTTCTTGCTGTTGATGGACTATGTTTAATTATATTTCTTCTGATTAGTGCATTAGATCCTATCCCCTTTCATTTACCCTGGACATTGCCTTAACCATTCTTACTTTTCTCTGTACATTATCAGTTCTTCCTTCTCTCCTGGATCATTCCTATAACATATAAACATGCTGTTATTATTTTTATCATAAAAATATCTTTCTTTGTTCATTGTTTCTTGTTTTTCTCTGTTTTCATTGCTGCGGAACCTTGTTAAGCATTGTCAAAATGCGCTTGTTCTAAATTCCTTCTCAGGTTCTGTCTTAAGCCTATTTCAGTCAGGCTTTGACCCCTAGCACTGTACTAAGATTGTTTTTGTTCAGGTCTCTCAATAATGACTTGGTTAAATCTTGTTGTCAGTTTTCTGTCTTCATTTTGTATGATAATCTACATTTGACAAATTTGATACACTTATTTAACTTGCTTTTTATTTTATTTTTTTAGTCTTCTTTTTTCATATTTTTATTGGTGCATTAAAATTGTACATATTGATGGGATTTGTTGGTATATATTTGTACATGTACAACACTATAATATGGCCAGGATCACTCTCTACCATTTCTCCTCCTTCCCTAACTCTCATCCCTTGTTCCCTTTCTTATACAGATCTCCCTTTGATTTTTAGGAGATCCATCCCCATTTTTGTTTTTCTTTTTCCTCTCCAGCTCCCTCATATGAAAGAAAACATAGAGAAAACACATGACCTTCAGAGTTTGACTTATTTCAATCGACAGGATGGTCTCTAGTTCTATCCATTTTCATGTAATTTACAGAATTTCATTTTTCTTTGTGGCTGAATAAAACTCCATTGTGTTTATACTCCACATTTTCTTTATCCATTCATCTGGATAAACTGGTTCCATAGTTTGGCTATTGTGAATTATGCTGCTGTAAACATGGGTGTGCATGTTATCATTGTATTAAGATGACTTCAGGGTAAATACTGAGGAGTGGTACAGCTGTGTTATTTGGTGGTTCCAAGCTTAGCCTTTTGAGGAGTCTCCATACTGATTTCCATACTGGTTGTACTAATTTGCAGTACCATCCGTATTGTAAACGTGATCCTTTTCCTCTACATCCTCTCCAGTATTTATTTATTTATTTATTTTTAAAGAGAGGGAGAGAGAGAGAAAGAATCAATTTTACTTAGTTTTTCATCTGGCCTTTATTTCTCAAACACTTAGTTGTGTATGTGGTGCTGGGGTTTGAACCTGGGTCCTCATGCAAGCCAGGCTAGTGCTCTACTGCTGAGTCACCTCTCCAGCCCTATTATTTGTATTTTTTTTTTTAAGAGAGAGGGACAGTGAGTGAGAGAAAGAGAATCAATTTTGTTTAGTTTTTAATGTGACTTTTGTTGCTTCGACACTTTGTTGTGTAAGTGGTGCTGGGGTTTGAACTCATGTTCTTGTGTATGCCAGGCAAGCACCTTAACTGCTGCTGATCCACCCCTTTAGCCCCTATTATTTGTATTTGTATTCTTGATGACTGCCATTCTGACTGGAGGGAAGTAAAAATTTGGTGTTAATTTTGATTTGCATTTCTGTAATTGCTACTGATGTTGAACATTATTTTTCATGTATTTGTTGGCCATTTGTATTTCTTTTGAGAAGGGTCTATCTAGTTCATTTGCGTATTTATTTATTTATTGGTACTGGGGATTGAACCCAGGGGAACTTAACCACTGACCCATATCCCCAGCTCTTTTTTATATTTTGAAATGGGGTCTTGCTGACATGCTTAGGGTCTCACTGAGTTGCTGAGATTGACTTTGAACTTGTGATCCTCCTGCCTCAGCTTTCTGAGTTACAAGAATTACAGGCATGTGTCACTGTACCCAGCCATTTGTCCATTTATTAATTGGGTTATTTGATTTTTTTGGAGTACAGTGTTTTAAGCTCTTTACATATTCTAGATATTAGTCCTGTGTCAGAAGAGTAGCAAGCGTAGATTTTCTCCCTTTCTTTGGGTTCTCTCTTCACATTCCTAATTGTTTCCTTTGCTGTGCAAAAGCTTTCTAATTTGATGCTGTCCCATTTATCAGCATTATTTCCTGCCCCTTAGGAGTCTTATTGAGAAAGCTCTTGCCCTAGTGCCACATTCAGTTTTCATCTAAATTCATTGGCTGTTCCTCCTTAGTTTTTTTGGTAGATATTCTTCTTTGCCTGACTCTGGAATATCCTAAGACTCAGTCCTTGGTTATTTTCTGTATCTATATTCACTCTCTTGTGAATCTTTGCTAGTTTGATAGCTTTGGATACCTTCTAATGGTGACTCTTATTAAATTTATTTCTCCAGCCTAGATCCCTATTCTGGGCTTAGATTTATACATCCAGTTATGTATGTGGTATCTCTACTTTCAAGACTGTAAACATCTCAAACTGAACATGTTCAAAATGGAATTTTTGCTTTTCCCTCCTAAACCTATCATACCTCACTGCCCACATAACCTTCCTCATCTCTAGTTGCTCTGTTCAGAAATGTCAGGGTCATTTTTGACTCTCAGTCTCCTATCCTATTCCATCAGGAAGTTGTTTACTCTGCCTTCAAATCATCAGAATTCAGCCAGTTTTCACAGTCTCTGAGAAATCACCGTGGCCTAATTGGTCTTCCTCCTTCTACTTTTGTTTCCCATATCTGTTATTAGGGTAGCAGACAGGGGCTGGGGATGTATTTCAGTGGTAGAGTACTTGTGTAGCATGTGTGAGGCCTTGGGTTCAGTTCCTAGTACAACACAATAAATAAGTAAATAAATAAATCAGTCAAAATGATCCTTTCAATACATAGATGGATAGAGATTTTGCACCACATCTAAGAAATTTCACAAGTTGATAAGATTAGAGGTGGTTCTAGTCTCTTACTTTACTAATTCATGTTGGCCCTAGAGGTACCTTTAACATAGTCTTTTGAGTATGTGAGTTTGTGTGGGTGGGGAAGGAGTTGTCAGGTTTGGTTCCTGGCCTTTCTTTTCTCTCTACCAGCCCTCTTTCTTTTACCCTGTGGGCAGAAAGACTGATATATTCCTTATGAAACTGGAAAGAAAGTTGCTGAATTGGTTGCTATTCTGAAAAGTGCTTTGAACAGAAGACTGGACCACTGTTTTTCAGTAGAGGTCTGTTATTTTCTTACTACCTGTAACCTTCAAAAACACACTTACTTTTCCCCAACCTCTGCCAACTTTAGTGTCTCTCTGTGTACCTACCCTTTCTGTTTTTCCACATACCGAGATAGAAATATTGTATTTCTTAGAACTTTCTGCTGCATTTGAATTAGTATTTTATACTCTAAACTCTCTTTGCAGATATTTAGAAATTCTTATAACTTATTTTTTATTTTTATTTTTTTAAAGAGAGAGGGACAAAGAGAAAGAATCAATTTTATTTAGTTTTTCATTTGGCTTTCGTTGCTGTGACATTTTGTTGCGTATGTGGTGCTGGTGTATGAATCTGTGTCCTTGTGCATGCCAGGCAAGGGCCATAACTGCTGAGCCACTGCTCCAGCCCCGGTTTTATTTATTTATTTTTGATTAAGTTTCCAGCACCATGATGTTGTATCTGATAGTGAAAGGGAAATTGATACAAGTAGATGAAGAAGAAATCATGTGTGAAATTGTGGGGGAAACTGAAAGATTTTTATGAGGTGCTCTGAATGTACTTGTCATAAGCTAATAATGCTAATGATGTCTAGAGGAGTTACACTGCACTACATATAAAGAATCTTGGGAGATTGGTTGGCAAAAAAGAACTTCACAGTTCATTTGTTTTACCTCTCTATATTCTTTTCTGAAGGCAAATGTTCTCTAATCAGTTTTCCTTTGATTCATTTCAGAGCACTTATTTATTGTGATCAACAATCATATAATAATTTAATACTTAATTTTTTGGTCTGAAATGTATATTTGCCTGATTCCCCAAGTTGCTTTTTAGACCTGTGTTGTCCAGTATGGTACCTACTACTCACATTGACACTCTAGCATTTGAAACGTAGCTAGTCTGAATTGAGATGTGCTAAGTGTAAAATACACGTAAGATCTAGACTCAGCGCCAAAAACAAATAAACAAAAAAAATACTTCCTTAGTAATTTTGAAGTATTGATTACATGTTGAACTGATCATAATGTTGGGTTATCTAAAATTAATTTTCTCTTTTTACTCTTTATCTTAATGTGACTGGTAGAAAATTTAAAATTATATATGTAGTTTATATTATATTTTTCTTAGTGCTATCTAAAGCTTATCTTTCTCTTTCACCCTAACATATTTGGAGTTGATCAGGTGTATGTTCACTAAAAATGATTTTAGTATTATATATTATAGTGTTTTCCTGCAGTGAACTACTTTAATGCAAAGCTTCTGTCTTTTCTAGTATTCATTTTCTTAAGCCTTGAGTTATTGTTTCTTCAAATCACTTAACTTTTGCTATACTTTATCCATAAGTTACTCTTTCTCTACATTGCCTGGAAGAATTTTAAAGAGGAAAATTTAAAATTAGAAGTATCAAAATTGATTTTTTATTTGCTTTTTTCTGAATATTAAGACTATGAATAGTATATGTCAAAATCCTCCTATCATTAGCAAATAATTTTAAAATGTAAAGAAAACACAAATCATATATGGCAAATAAAGTGGCTAGGTGTAATGGTATACTCCTGTAATCCCAGCAGTTTGGGAGGCTGAGGTGGTAGGATTGCAAGTTCTAAGCCAGCCCTGGTAACTTAGTGAGACCCTGTCTCAAAATAAAAAATAAAAAGGGCAGTGGTTTAGTGCCCCTGGGTTCAGACCTGGTACCCCTCCCCCCCCAAAAAAAAAGAAAAAAAGTAAACCAAGGACTTTATATATAAAGAAAGAGATTATATCTTCTTGAACATAAAACCCAGCAAATATATAAAAAGAAAACATACTGATTCAATCTGCTGTCATATATTCTGGGTTTTACTGAATCCCATGTTACAATTGATATTTCAAAGATTTAAGTTTATGAGTTTTTTTTATTTTTTTAAAGGGAGAGTGAGAGAATTGTATTTTTTTTACAATCTGGCCTTTGCTTCTCTGACACTAAATGTGTATGTGCTGCTGGGATTTGAACCTAGGTCCTTGCACATGCCAGGGAAGCACTCCAACTGCTGAGCCAATGCTGTAGCCCTTATGGGTTTTTTATATTAACTTTTTGATCCTCGGCATATTATAGAGATACAGCTTCATCAGTGTTTGTAGCAGCTCAATTTACTATAACTAAATTATGGAACCAACCCAGATGCTCCTCACTTGATGAGTGGATTCAAAAAATTGGGTACATATATACAATGGAATACTATTCGTCTTTTAGAGAATATGATATTATGGCATTTGTAGCCAAATGGATGGAGATGGAAAAAATTTTGCCAAGTGAAGTATCCTAAACTCAGAGACTCAAGGGCTGAATGTTTTCTCTCATTTGTGGATGCTAGAATACAATCGGAAACAGTATGATAGATGGCTAAGCTAATAATCTCAATGTGTATAAATTTTTACACGAACAGGGGGAACCTGGCCTAGGATACTGGGAGATGTGGGGAGGGGGGTAGGGTAGGGGAGAGGGAATAGGAAGTATATCAAGGAGACCAGAGGGAGGGAGTATAGGGGAATCAACTTAGAGGGAAACCTCTGACCGCCATGAGAAGTCCATTTAACACGGGGGTTTAATAGGGGGAAACGTAGAACCATGGGGAACCCAAGGGGAGAAACCATGGAATGGCATCAGCCTTGGCTTGCTCTGTCATTATACGTTTGCTCTTGATTGTTTGATAATGATTCCTTCCTAATTGTAAGTCCATACTTTTTTTTATTTTATTTTTTAAAGAGAGAGGGACAGTGAGAGAGTAGAGAAAGAGAGAAACAACTTTAGTTTTTCACATGGCCTTAGTTGCTCCAACACTTAGTTGCATATATGCTGCTGGGGTTTGAACCCAGGTCCTTGTGCTTGCCAGGCAAGCACTGAAACTGCTGAGCCACCACTCCAGCCCCTGTAAGTCCATATTTAACAAACAAAACAAAACAAAACAAAAAAAACCTTGCAGTCCTCCTGCCTTAGCCTCCTGAGTTCCTGGGATTACAGTTGTGCACAACTGTGCAGCCTGTGGGGTTTTAAAGAGATGTTGATTTCTGAGTTCCAAAATGTATTTCAAAAGAATTATTTTTACTGTTCTTGCCCACTGAGTTCACAATATACACTTAGAAATGGAAAATTCTATAAAAGCACCATAATTAGAAGAGGGTAGATAAAGTAAAAAAATGTTTGGGCCAACAAGATTAATTAAAAAAAAAGGGGGATTGGAATTAAGAAAAAATAGGTGTTATAAATAGTAGAGACAAATAGGGAGAAAGAGGATATCAGGGACAAAAAAACAGACTATAGATAATAGGAATTGGAGGAAGGAAGTAGATGGGTGAGGTCCTAAAAGTCTACATTCTTGGATGGTCAATGGAAGGATACCTTTTATAGGTAGAAACAAAGATTTTACTTCTTGTTGATATTTTCCTTTTTGGTTCACCCTAAACTTTGAGGGTAGCCTTGGTTTCTGTTGGCTATACAGACTTTGATTTGGATTGATCTGTAAGAGTGATTTCTGAATATCTGTATTGTATATATCAACTCTTTTCCTTTTTTTTTCCCCTCAGGGCTGAGGACCGAACTCAGGGGGCTTGTGAGTGCTAGGCAAGCGCTGTGCCACTGAGCTAAATCCCCAACCCCCTTCTTTTTTTTTTTTTAATTAAGAAATTTAGTTGTTGTACAATCAAAAATCCTTCCAATGAGACAATATGATATGTATATATTCTTAAAAATTAGATTTACTCCCCAGAGCCCACCCTAATTTCCCACCCTTACCCCTCCCCCCTCCTTCCCAATACATCTCTATGAATGCCCTAAGTTGTGTATCATTACACCTTTGCTGGGTCTAATACATGAAAGTTGACCACCTTTCACACTGGCCTGGGTCTAGCTCCAGTCTCCACAGATGAGTGAAGACATTCAGCCCTTGACTCTCTGGGTTAGGCTAACTTCACTCAACATGATTTCTTCCATCACCATTCATTTACCTTCAAAGGCTGCAATATCATTATTTCTAATTGCTGAGTAGAACTCCATGGTGTGTGTGTGTGTGTGTGATTCAATACTGATTCATCCAGTGAGGGGCATCTGAGTTGTTTCCATAATTTAGCTATTGTAAATTGAGCTGCTATGAACATAGATTTTGCTGTGTCACTGTAATGTGCTGATTCTAAATCCCCCAGAAAAATACCCAAGAGAGGAATAGCAGGATCATATGGTGGGTTCATCCCTAATTTTTTGAGGATTCTCCACTCTGCTTTCTAGAGGGGCTGTGCCAGTCTGCAGTTCCACCAACAATGTGCTAGTGTACCTATCTCTCCACA
>PVKS010032146.1:0-22802 GCA_004027875.1 Aplodontia rufa
CAATCGACCCTTAGATCTCTGGGTTAAGCTGATTTTACTCATCATGATCTCTTCCATAACCATCCATTTACCCTCAAAGGCTGCAAGGTCATTGTTTCTAATTGCTGTGTAATATTCCATGGTATAAATGATGCTATGGAGATGCAGAATTGGGAATAGTTTCTTCATAAACCATCTAAATGCTTATTAATTGTCAGTATCTTCTGCATATGGAATGTAAAATGAAAAGTTCAATAAGTAGAAAGGAAACTATCTTCATTAATTACAAAATATTGCTTAAAAATAGTTGCATTGACATCCTTTAAAATGTTAAGTTGGAACTGCCATATGAAATGATAGCAATATAAATATTTTGTTAAAAACTCTCAAAGTTATACACCGAACTTTTCTAAAATAAAAAAAGCTCCACACTTTATTGGAAGATTGTTTCCTTTTTTAAATGCATTTGCTTATAGGACTCTTAACAAAGCACTTTTATATTACAAGATGAGTACTTTATGGTTTTTTTTTTCCCTAGGAAGCCAAATTTTCAGAAACAGTTTCAGCTTCCAATGCCTGGAAAATTCATTATGAGAAAATCGTAATTGAAAAAACTGAATTGGAAGTTCATATCGAAACAATGAAAAAGTAAGAAAAGAATTTAGAATCTTTTTACTGTTTAATAATGTAGTTATTTCCATTTGGAATGGATGATACTTTGGTAGTTCTGTATTTCATGTGGTAAAGGTGTTATTGATATGATTTATTTTTGTTACTTATAATTCTGTAAAGTTCTTTTAATGTATGGTAAAAAATGAAAGTGATCACTCCTTATTAAAATGTGCATTGGTGTTCCTATTTTATCATAAGTATCTAAAAATCCTAAAAATTATTATTCCTTAAAGTGACTTAAATGCATAACAAAAAAAAATCAATGAGTAAAAGTGATAACCTATCAATGATAAATCCTTAATTTTTTAAAATATTTTATTTTCAATGTATTCTGTTTCTTTTTAAATCATTGAAAATTAACACATAATTTGCTTCTGAAGATCGGTTGTCATTGTCTTGTCGTTTCTTTTCACTTTTCCCTAAAATTGTGTGTATTTATTATGTACATGTGTATGAGAGAAACTTACATGCATACATGTGGGTGATAATTTATACATTTTATTGAATAGCAAAGAGATTGTTCTATAATTTTTTATTTGCATCATCAATGGCTAATTGATTCTAATCAAAGTAACTCTGGGGGTAACCTTCCAGATAGCCTCTTCCTCTTTACCTTGCTCTGAATTCTGCTAATTTTGTTGTATATTTTCTGTTTGAAACCAAATCCACCAAAGTAAATGATTTCAGAAACACACTTAAAATGCATTGTTTGAATGAAAATGTTTATAACTTTTATAAAATGTATTATTTATTTTATAAAGGCAAATCAATAATCTCTTGGAAGACCTGAAGAAAATGGAAGTCCATGGAAAAAATTCGTGTGAAGAAATTCTTAGAAGACTTCATGCAATTGAATATGAAAATGAAACTCTGAGGCTTGAAAACACTGAATTAAAGGTACTGAATGTGTATGTTGTGAAAGAAATTCACAGAATTGAAGGTAGCCTGTGTGTGTGTGTGTGTGTGTGTGTGTGTATGTGTTATGTAATGGCAACTTGGTAATAATTGCTTGAAGAATCAACGTGTTTGGATAGTGCTCTTACATCATTTTGTCCTTTTTGTTTCTCTGAATATTATAGCATTATTATAAAAGGTAACTTCTAAATCTGTCTATCTAATTTATATGCATATATCCACATATATTTGTGTGCATATATATCTATATATAATTTAATGGTTATAGTTATGTGCAGTGTTTCAGTTTTATCAAACAGTAAGTGCGAAATAAAGCTTATGAAGTTGAATAACTATCTCTTTGGCTCAACTTTAAGAAAATTTATTTACTCTCTAATTTTTGCAATAAAGTGAATCATCCAAAATTACATTAATGCATAAGACTATTGCTAGGTGTCATGGTTACGATAGGATATAATCCCAGACCTGATCTTTTTGAAACCAGAAAGTATGTTCTTGGCTGCTTTATAGCTAGAAAGAATTTTCCACCTGAGTCAAATCCAAGGGATGATTGGTTTGTATGTTTACCAGAGAAGGGATGGGGAAGAAGATTTTATACTTTCTGAGAAAAAAGAAGATGAGTTCTCAGCTTACCAGAGATACATATAACCAGATGAGACTTAACTAAAGATGATAGCACCATTTTTAGTTCCATAATGCTACTTTTGGACGACAGAAAATAGAAGGCAGAAAAGAATCATTTTGAACATGAAATAAAGTTTTGTGCATAGGATAAATAACAGTATATTAGCATAATATCAGTAACATGAGTACATTTTAGAGACACTTGTAAAATAAACATCCAACATTGTTTTTCTTTGTTTATAGCAGTTTAATATTATCATAGCATTTAGGACTACCAAAAAGATGTAGAGATATAGATTTACTCTGTGTATTAAGATGTCTTTATTGTAATTTGTGTTGTACTTGAAGAGGAAAACATTTAAAGCACTATAAGAGAAGTGCCAATACCTTTTTTTTCCTTTCCTTTGTGGCACTAAGGATTGAACTCATGTATGCTCTACCACTGAGCTACATCCGCAGACCTTTTCATTTTTATTTTGAGATAATGTTAAGTTCTGAGGCTGGCTTGGAATTTGGGATCCTCCTGCCTTAGCTTCTCAAGTCGCTGAGATTATAGGCATGTGCTGTTGTACCTGCCAACCTTCTTATATTTTTTAAGAGTGAATTGATTTTATTTTTGTTTGAAATGTATTTATTTCTTTTTCTTGGAAAATATAATTATTGCCTGTTCAGAATTAGTAGATATTACATAAAATTGTAAGGGATTTTTTAATGAATCCATTTATGAGAAAAAACCACAAAAGATATAAAATTTGTCACCAAAGAAAATTATTTTAACAAAATGGTGGTATTCCATGCTTTAAGTTTTATAATTGTTATTTAAAGAGATTATTTCCCAGAATGAATTTGGGAAATATCTTTTACCTTTTCTAAACTTTTCTTTCTCCCTACTCTAAAACAAGCATGTACTAGAGAGAGAATTTAATCCATTATAGATTCTGGCTTATTTTCTTAGTGACCAAGCTATTTTCTAGGTATATACAGTGTTTAATAAGTGAAGATCACTGACTGTGTCTGACAGAAAGAATAGGCAGCTATGCCCAAGCCCGAAAGATCCTTTCCCTATGTTGATTTATAAAGTTGGTAACTTTGCTCACCTTAGTTTTCAGTTTCAGTCTCCTTTGTGTTAGGGGCAAGGCCAGATTCATAAAACTCATGCCTTCATTTTTCCAAATGGAGAGACTTAATTTGAAGTGTTGGCTGTGTCCTTTAGGAATAAAAGGAAAAAGTGGAAGTAATCTAACTGACACATAGAAGGAGGTAGCAAGGTTCTACTTTTCTCACCTTTAATTTATTGAGTATTAGGATTATTTTGGCCACGTTTTAGAAAGAATTTTTTTTTTTTACAAGAGAGAGGGACAGAGAGAGAGAATCAATTTTATTTAGTTTTTCGTGTGGCTTTCGTTGCTCTGATATTTCATTGCATACGTGGTACTGGGGTTTGAACTCATGTCCTCGCGCATGCCAGGCAAGTGCCATAACCATCAAGCCATGGCTCCAGCCCTTATATTTTCTTTATAAAAGAAATTCACATATTATTCTAACTTCTGACTCATCATTATTTAGAATTATCTTCTGAGAGAAGAATGCATACAAATTACAGCAGATGTGGAAACTATAGAAATACAGAAGGAAAAGAACAAAATAATTATTGATCCCACATCCTCTAGAGATAACCACATTTCATAACATTTCTTTTTATTTCATAGTTGTTACTAAAATATATCTTGCTTTATTCACTTCAAAATGAAAAATATCGTTAAGAAGAGTATGTGTGTGGTATATAAACTTGACATAAGCTTCTTTCGTAATTGCTCTGTCATATGTATTCCCTTTTACGGTAATTCACTTAATGATTCTCTTTAAGCACATTTATGTTATTCCCAGTTTTTCAACTTTTATGAACAATGGCTCTGATTAACTTTTTGTACATAAATGTTTTTGCTGTTATATTTTCATTAGCTTAGTTCCTCATATATGGACTTAATGGGTCAAAGAATATGAGTGTTTATAAAGTTCTTGATAGCTTTGCCACATATTTTTCAAAAATATTGTGTCACCATCTGCTGCTAACGCTCTTTACTTCATTCTCACTGGAAATATGTTATTTATAGCTTTAATTTGACAGAAAATAATATCAATGATTTTAAATTTATATTTCTTTGAGAAGCTGGTATTAAATTTCTAAAACAGTTACAATTTTCATTTCTTCTGATAGTTATCTGTGTATCTCCAAATTTTACTCTTATAATACTATATTTTGATTTATCAAGCTTAGTCATTTATATTGACTTGCTAAGTAATAGGGTGCCAACAAAAATGACTAAATGTAGGACAACTAAAAAGACATAAATTCCTAATGTAGAAACACTATATTAAATATAACGTTGTCAACTTTTTAATAAGTGAAGGTAGCTTGATGGAAGAAGTTAAAAAAAAGATTGTTAGGGACATAAAATTCCTAAGATAAGGGCAACATGCAATAAATACTTTCAGGACAGGGTTCATATCAAAGAAGGAAGAAGAAGATCCTAAGGTATATTGACCATGTGCTGCACTCCTCTGTATGTGCATACAGTAAATACTTTCAGGACAGGGTTCATATCAAAGAAGGAAGAAGAAGATCCTAAAGTGTTTGACCATGTGTTGCACACCTCTGTATGTGCATACAGTAAATACTTTCAGGACAGGGTTCATATCAAAGAAGGAAGAAGAGATCCTAAGGTGTATTGACCATGTGCTGCACACCTTTGTACGTGTACGTGCATGTCAAATTGTGTTTGTGCACTTGTATTCAGCTCATGTTTTTTGATGGTGCAAACCCCAGTAAGCTGGAAAAAAACTGCTTGGGAGCAAAATGACTCCTTTGTCACACTGGCCTCATTCCCTTGCTTACCAGTACTCTAAGAGGGGCAGGGAGGTTCACTGGACAGATTGAAAACACAAAACACATTATGTCCCTTGACTTCCTGCTTAGTAAAATAAGGGTACTTGATGTCTACTTCTCCCTTCAGCTTGTCTCTTCCATTTTCACTTCCCAATTTCCTTTCATTTTGCCAGTAATGTTAACTTTGACAGTTTGTTCTGTATCTGTAAGTGCTCTTTTTATAGATTAATTCTAAACACCGACATCAATAAATATGTAATTTTTCTTTGGTAATACAGTCAAATGATCTTTACAAATTTTTTCTTTTCCACCTTTTTAATTTTTCCCGGAGTTTCCAAGTCCTGCTTGTTGTCCTCTTTGCCCTTATCATAGCCTTGTTTTTTCCTGAAATTCTCATTATGTTTTTGTTCTCTGAAGGACCTGTTTTCCCCGGACTTTTCTACTTGAGACACTCTGTTTTCCTGTCTTGCTGCATGGATTGGTCTCTAGGCCTGCCACCCAGATGCTGTGCTGGAACTTCTCTGGCTGCTATTCTGGTTCAACTGTTTTCTGGATCTGATGTTGTCTTTCTTGTTATTCATCATTTTTATGGAATATATATATTTTAAAAGCTTTCCCTTAAGAATAAAAAAATGGGAAGTAAACAAAAAGTTCTTACATGTCTAAAAAAATGACTTTATTCTGCCTTATTTTGATCAATGATTTCAGCTGGACGTAGCATCTTAGAGGGAGAGGAATTGTTATTCACGGCTTTGATGCTTTGTATTTTCAGCTTCTTGCAATTAGAGTTGTTGGTGGAGAAAATCTGTCAACAGTCTGATTCTTATTCCTTGGTAGTGACATTTTATTTTATCTTGACATTTTCAAAATATCCCTTAATCCTTGGTGTTTTGAAATTTCACACACATTTGTCTACTTAAGTTTGTCTTCTTGTGCACATTGCCAAGTACTTTGTTGACATTGTACATCCAAAGATTCACATCCTTTTCCTTTGTAAATTCTTGTATTTTTTCATAGGTAATACCCTCTCCCTTGCCTCTTTCCTCCTTTTTGAGTCTCTTTTACTGGGTGTGCTGCTAATAGTACTGTTGATTTATTGGCCCTTCTGGATCAATACTCTTTCTACAGTCTCTGGTTTTTATTTAATGTTTTGGGAGTTTTTTTTTTTTTTTTTTTAAAGAGAGCACAGTGAGAGAGAGAGAGGGGGGGAGAGAGAGACAGAGAGAATCAATTTTTATTGAGTTTTTCACATGGCTTTCGTTGCTCTGACAGTTGTGTATGTAGGTGCTGGGTTTGAACCCGTGTACTTGTGCATGCCATGCAAGCACCATAACCGCCGAGTCACTGCTCCAGCCCCCAAGATTTTTTTAGTTTTATCTTTAAAAGTTTTAACTTCCAAGATTTTTTTTTCTTTCTTTTCTTCTTCTTTCTTCTTCCTTTCTTCTTCTTCTTCTTTTTTTTTTAATGGGGTATTTCCATGTTGCCCCTGCTGGCCTTGAACTCCTGAGCTCAAGTGTGCCTCCTGCTTAGCTTCTAGTATCTAAGCCTATAGGTTAGCACCATGGCTCAAGAATTTTTTTTTACTGTTCTTTGAGTTTCTATCATCAAATATCTGAAGATAGCTATAAGAATTGCTTTTTCAGTTTTCCAGTTTGTTTGTTTTTTCTTGAATTTTTTTTCTTTTTAAACTGAAAATATATGAAAGGATTTTTTAAAACTCAGGGTCTTTCTTTTTTCATGTCACTTTTTCCAAATATCCAGTGGCACTTAAGAATATACATGAGATGATAGAAAAACTAGTTTTCTAGAAGCATAAAAATATCCTGGTCTCCTTATTAAGTGGATTTGTAAACATTTTTATTCCTTTATATTAGCTTTTTCTAGAGAAGCAGGGCAAATAAGCAAATGTGGTTAGTCTTTAAAAGAAGACTATTTCTATCTAATTCTAGGGTGTGCTCTCTGATGGAGCACGTTACTAACCTTTACCTAGTTTGCACTTTCTTTTCCCTGGATATAAATTCCACATGTAGAGTTCCATTGCACTTGCTTGTTTGTATAGTTTGCCTCCCCAACATTGACTGTCCTTTCCATCTTCCAAACACCAGGATCAGGGATTATGTTTTAACTTCCTTTACTTTTAGTGCCTAGTGATACCTGCAGCATATCAGTCATGTTATAAATGACTATGAAGAATAATACCAATAATGATTACAGTTTATTGATTGCCTTTAGTATAGAAGATACTTCAATAAGTGCTTTACATTCTTTATTTCTAATTCTTACAACAGTACTATATTTTTCTCAGTTATGAATTGATATGCTCAGAGAGATTAAACTTCTTTTACAAAACCACACAACTAGTTTGTTGGAATAGCCAAGACCATAATTTGGGTGAAGGAAGGAAGAAAATTCTGCACATAATCTTTTTTACATTTTATAACTATAAATTTGTTTCTGTCATCATCTAAATTATGTGAACTTTGCTAGAATATAATGGAAATTTTAGTGAACAAAATACATTAACACCTATAGGGAAGTATCATCTATATTTCAGAATATCTTGTAATTGTTAAGACTCAACTTCACTATCTCTAAGAGAAAACCAAATAAAGTGGCCTAAATAAGATGAGATATTTAAGAAGTCCAGACTTGATAGTTCAGACTTGAGATGTCAGAGAACCTAACTTTCTATTTGTCCCTCTGTTCTGCCATCCCTAGAAGGTCACCTTTATCCTCATAATCCAAAAGGCTACTTAGAACTCCATCCATTGTAGCCAAGTTTTAAATAACAGAATGTATAGAAAAAATGAAGTATTATCTCGCATTTTTTTTCATCTCTTCCCGTTAAGGAAACTTCCTGAAAGTCTTATATGACTTGACTCTCTTACTTATGTAGACACATGGCCCTACCTAGCTGAAAGTAAGACTAGGAATGTAGTCTTGTAGTTATTCTATAGTTAGCCCAACTCATTATTTTTTGAAATTGTTTGATATTTTCTGCATATATTCCTATAATTATCCTATTCTTACACTTTGGGAATCTACTTTTGCATATATTCTAGTAGTTATACTGTTTTTAAACTTCAGAATGCTATTTTTCTCAGAATTTAAATCCTTCCCTTCTTTTAAAACAAATCAAATGTCACTTCCTCTTAAAGTCTCAATGAGGATGAATCTATGCTTATTAGCCACCACCTATTTGTGCACAGGTGCTCAGGGAAGGTGTTGTATTGCTGTAGTGCTCAATCACTGTTGAATGAATGCTTAAATTATTTTATCCTTATTATGTTTATTTATCCTTCCAAGGGAAAGGACTAGAAGGATATTTCATTAATTATAAATCTGTTTTAATCAATCGCATGATAATGAAATTAATTTTAAATGTATAGTCATTGAGTTAAAGTTTGTCTCAGGATATTCTGTTAGCTAATCAGAAACATGTATTTTGTTTTTAAGAGAGAGGGACAGTGAGAGAGAAAGAATTAACTTTATTTAGTTTTCATGTGACTTTCGTTGTGTCCGTGGTGCTAGGGTTTGAACCTGCATCCTCGCTCATGCCAGGCAAGCGCTGTAACCACTGAGCCACCTTTCCACCCCAAAAAACATGTATTTTTAATGCATTATTCTTGGGATTTTTATTTAAGGAAAACATCTAGGTATGGTTGACATATTTATAATAGAAAATTGCCTAGATGTTTGTATTTTGTTATCTTTAATTACTTGCTAATAGTTTTAGTTTTTAAAATTTTAAACCAAAAGAAGCTTATTCCTCTGTTAAGAAAAACCAAAAGTCTATTTGGAAGGTTATGAAGTTTTATTTTTTCATTATACATAGTTGGAAAAACAGAATAGCACAAAAGGGAAAAGGTTTAAAAAAATCTCACGTATTAATAATAGTTTAATATTTTAGCATATATGATTTGTATATTATTTATTTATGCTACTTTTGGTAACTACTTAAGAG
Organism: Aplodontia rufa; assembly: GCA_004027875.1. Lineage (NCBI taxonomy): Eukaryota > Metazoa > Chordata > Mammalia > Rodentia > Aplodontiidae > Aplodontia > Aplodontia rufa. The sequence goes on from PVKS010032146.1 coordinate 9,042, forward strand.
TTTTTTGTAATCTACAATTGGTAAAAAAATAAATCCCTATGCTTTTTCTAGTTGTAGGCAACTAAAAGTACTATTTTTAAAATAAATCTCTCCAAATTTGTTAATTTAGTGATCATTAGGTAATCTTAGTCCTATAACTTTAAAAACCATCCAAGTGCTAGGGGCTCTCAGATTTATACCTCTAGCCTAGAACTCTCTGGTCTTAGAATTACACGTAGAAATTCTGCTGCCTACTTGACATTTCCATTTGGAGATACATACACACACACATACACAGAGATATATAGAGAGATGTATATACACATTATACAAATTTTTTAAGAGAGAGAGAAAGAATTTTATGTATTTTTTCATCTGGCTTTCACTTTTCCAACATTTATTTGTGCATGTGGTACTGGGGTTCAAACCTGGATCCTCAGAATGCCTCAAGTGCTTCTTCTGCTGAGCTACTGCTCTAGCCCTTCCATTTGGATATTTAATAGATGTCTCAAAGTTCTATCCAAAATGGAGCTCGGATATTCCCCAAAATAGCTCTCCTGTGGTTTTCCTCATCTCAGCCCTTTCTTTATGTTATTTTTTCTCTCACACCCCACTTCTCATCTGTCAGCAAATCTCGTTCACGATATCCAGTATTTGGTCACTCCTCACTAGCCACTGCCTTTACCTTGGGTCAAGCCACCATTACCTTCATTGTCATGACTTCCTGGCTATCCTCCCTGAGTCTGCCCTGGCCTCCTCAGGGAGATACAATGTAGCAGTAGGGAAGCTCCTTTTAATATTTACGTCAGACTGTGCCACTCTTGTGCTCAAAGACCCACTAATGGTGTCTGGGTTAGTTGAGCAAGTGCCTACATGGCATTGCCATCTGGCTTTCCATCACCTCTGTGATCCCTTTCCACTCTCCTCTCTGCTTCTCTTTACCCCTGCCATGCTGCTTTTCCGCAACTGGCCAGGCTTCTTGCTACCATTGCCTTTTTTTCTCAGGAATACTCAAAATTCCCTTTCTTAGGAGGCCTTTCTCAATGTCATTCCTATCCTGCTTTCATGTGTGATATATTATTACCTCCTCTTCTAGCTTTGGGTCTGTCTACCCCTGCAGTATGTAAGCTTCATCAAGGAAGGCAGTTTCATCTATTTTGTTCACCACTAGAGTCTCTAGTGCCTCAAGCATTTTCTTTTTACATTGATGATATATTTCTGCCTTTTTGAATTACCTAGTCATTATCCTTTATATTTTGTCTTTTGGAATAATTTGTATATTAGAAGTCCATATATATTAAGGATATTAATCTTATATTTGCTATATTTGTTAAATGACAGTTGACATATATCAAATTCATCATAATTTGCTCATCTTTTTCATATTTTGTTTGCTTCTGAAACTTTTCGGAGAGCTACATACAATTTAAAATACGTGTATTAGAATATAAATATATATTTTGAGAAATTCTCTATACATTAGTTTCTGTTGGAAATCTCATAGTTTTATACATCTTACAATTAAAGCTACTGACCTCCTGTGATCCAGGCCATCTTTTCAAAGATATTTGTGTGGTTAACTTTGGAAGATTGTGATGTATTCCTTTGGAATGAAGGGCAGGTATACTTACCACCAACTGTAAGATATTTGGGCTCCCTGAACTCAGGTTTGCTGTCTGGTAATGCATTCCACTGCATGTGCAGTTGTTATCTGGCCATCTTTGTTTTACTTTAGGAGATTTGGTGCTCATTAAACTGATAAAAATGGTGATAGTCTTGTTACTTTTATTGCTGTGAATAATAAAACCCTTTGTCTGTGATTAGAAGTCTTGTCTTCTGTTAGCATCCATGAAACTGTGTTAGGCTAACTGGTAAGCTTGCATGGAGGGTAAAATCTTGGATCTCGACAACTCTTTATATCTTCTTTTGATTTTATGCTCAGTGGTGGCATTGCTATTCTGAAAATCAAATGCAGTTTTGCCTGGATCTTCTTGGGAAAAGTTTTAAATTGGGTTTTTTTTTTTAAATATTTGTGTGTTTAATTCATTTGATGTTTCTTTAGTGCTGGGCTAAGGGAGGTGTGTTTTTTTTTTTTCCTAATAATCAGTTATCTCTTACCATTTATTCACCAACCTGTTTTCCCTATTGATTTAAAAATTTTAAGTTTTATCATATATTTAGTATAATTTTTGTGTCTTTTTCTTTTTCACTGTCCTATATGTTCTTATGTTAATATCAGTTTTAATTATGCAATTTAAAATGTGTGCATTTTTAATACAAAGTGTTTTAATTTTATCAACTTGGTATTCTTTTCAGAATTGTACTGGTATTTGTTATTTATTCTTCCATGGAAGTTTTAAGTTAATTTTGTCATATTCCCCCAACTGTTACACTTTTTGTGAAATTATAGTGTAATAAAGAGAGAACTGGGGCTGGAGCGGTGGCTCGGCGGTTACAGAGCTTGCCCGGCATGCGCAAGTACATGGGTTCAAACCCCAGCACCACGTATACAACAAAGTGTCAGAGCAACAAAAGCCCTGTGAAAAACTCAATAAAATTTGATTTTCTCTTTCTCTCTCTCACTGTCCTTCTCTCTTTATAAAAGAAAGAAAGAAAGAACTGGTGTGTTAGTATTATTCCCAAGTCCTTTTTTGTCAGTAAATTTTTAAAAAGCTTTAAACAGTATGTGCCCTATGCAAGTCTTATTAATTTTTTCATAAATATTATTCACACTAACTTTTCGAAATTCCTAATTTATAACTGTATACAATAGAAATGATTAATTTATTACTTTTGATGTTTTTTATAAATCTGTAACACTGGAGTATAAATTTATTCTAATATCTTATAAAGTCTATTATATATTTTTTCTAGAATACATTTGCTGCTTTGAAGGACAAGGTTGTTTCTGTTGAAAATGAACTCTTGGAATTGCAAGAAGTCGAAAAACAACGGAAAACTCTTATTGAAGTGTATAAAACTCAGGTGACTACTGCATCTGTTTTAAAATTTGTTAAAATTGGCCAACAATTTAAAACAGTATATTTGTTTGTAATCTAAATAAATAGAAATGAAGAGATGGAGGCTATTATTTTATGATATATCATATGCCCCAAATGTTTGTGAAAGTCCTAAATACCTTCATAGATAGATGATTTTGCTGTTTCCTAATTCAAACAAACTCTGGATATATTCCTAAAAGTAGATTTAAAATTAATTACCTAGGTATAATGTGAATTGTGATGTGTAATCGTATTAATCTTTATTATATTTGTTTGTCATTTACTTATTTAATGGTATTGATTTAGAATAATGACTCCCTTCTTAGTCATTAAAGTCCAGCATTTCCTATTTTGTAATAAATAAAAATATAATTCATATTTAATCACAAGGAAGACCTAGAAAAAGCATATGACAATATACATGAAAAAGCACGTGTTTAATGGTAATTTATAGAAAATCTTTATGTTTTGGAAACATAGTATTTAACTTCATGGAAAAAATTGAAGTTGTATAGATTTTTCCATGATAGGTAGCAAACTGGTCAAATAAATATCTTAAATATTAGAAGAGAGAGTTTGAAGGAAGGAATAATGATGGACTGGGGGTGTAGATTAGTGATACAGCACTTGCCTAGCAGGTATGAGGCCCTGGGTTTGGTCCTTAGTATTACCTTTAAAATAAAAGAAAAAAAGATAATGAACCAAAGGTAAAAAAAAAGTTTGAGGTGGGATAAAGTATAAGCAAGTAGGGAAGAGTTGCATCTGGATGGATTAAATGGTAAAAATGGAGTTGAGATATCCAATTAGAATATTTTAGGTGGAGGGCTGGAGTGGTAGGTAGCTCAGCAGTTATGGCACTTGCCTGGCATGCTCGAGGACCAGAGTTCAAACCCCAGCATCACGTACACAACAATGTCTCGGAGCAACGAAAGCCACACGAAAAACTAAATAAAATTGATTCTCTCTTTCTCTCTCACTGTCCCTCTCTCTTAAAAAAAAAAAAAATTGTAGGTGGGAGGTTAGCAAAGGAGTCGGCGGAGGGCTGGATCTGTTGTTGAGAATGTCATCTGGATCATCTGGGTCTTCTGTCCACTTGTTCAGATTTAATACCTCAGCAAGAATGCTATGACTGAGTTACCCTTTAATCTAACTGCTGGGCCTTGTATAAAGTGCCCAAAAACTTTTTCAGCAGATTTTCATTTGGCAGGAAAAATTATTGGAATGAAGGCTGGTTTGGAGCAGAGACTAATTCATTTGCATTTACCTCTAAATCTCTGTAGACTTCAGAGCTCAAATGAAGAGTCTAGAAAGTATTGATGGAAGAAGACATGTAAATCCTAGAATTGTGAATTAGAATAGAGACTGAGTGATTGAGTGATTCTATATTTAAAGCAGAAATAATATTAGATAGATAAACATACTGAAAGTATTGGTAGGAAAAATAATGATTTATTTAAAACGAAAATTCAAATTTTTACTTTTTATTTCATGTCATAGTCCTAATAATAACACACAAACCTCTAATAATACATTTTATTTTTAGGTACAAAAGTTGCAAGAAGCAGCTGAAGTGGTAAAAAGGAGATGTGAAAGTTTGCTACATGAAAATAACCTAATAACAAAAAACAAAAATAAAAAATTAGAGAAGGTAAGTTTGAAATTTCAAGTAGTAAAATAATATTTATATGTTTCTTCACTGTGTGAATATTATATAAATTCTTTCATTTTGGTCATTTTCTCTAGTTTATATCTAGGAATGATCTGCTCTCAATCTCTGTTTTTTTCACTGAGGAAGTAATGTCTCTTCCAGGCTTGAAATGTTGTTTGTTTATGTGAATGTTTTTTCACTTTTTCTTTCTATTTAAGAAATAGCATAGATGTTTAATTTTTCTGATATAAGAGCAGATTTAAACTTAAAAATCTGATTATCACTGAGATTTGTCAGCCATAAAATGCAAACTAATATCACCGTTTTTTATTTTCTGGTTGTAAATCTTTTGTGTCTAAAAAATTGCAAAATAAATATTCTCTGCTAAATGCATTTTTTTGAAGAAAAATGATACCTTTTAAAAAATCTGTCATTTCCTTTTCTTTACGCTATTGCAACAGAATGGGGGAAGGCCGATGTTGGCAAGTGAGAATGTTTTTGTGAATATTTCTAAGTTTTTAAATGAAACTGCATCCCTTTTTGGAGTTTCATGTTGTTTTGGTAAGGAAGCTGTGAAAGTTGTTGGATGCTGACTCCTGGCTAGGGAGGTCATGGGATGTTAGTGGTCAGTTCCAGCTAAGCAGTAATAAGGTTTCTGTCTCTGGTTTGTTCCCCTGTCTGGGGATTGGGAAGTCAAAATGAGGCACCGCTCTAAAGAAGCCAGCCAGAGCAGGCACACTGCATTAAACAGAGGTAATTGATAGTAACCCATCAAATGCTCAACTTACCAATTTCTTGGAATTATTTTTCACCTACTTTTAGCAGACCAGAGAAGACACCATTTTATGTCTTTGGTTTCCTTCTCATGAGATATTTCTAATGTAAATGTTTCCTCCTCAGCTAGGCAGCACTGTAAGAAGCCTATTTTTTAAAACTGTGTTCAATGACAGAAAGGGCAGGAGTCTGTCTTTTTCCAGCTACTGTGAGATCACAATGTTTATTTACTGGTCTGCAACCAGAAAAGTATTCTTTTTTTAACTAAAATTTTTCTTTTTCCTTTTCCACTGTGCAAGGTTCTTGATTTTCTCATAGACTCTTAGGTGTTTTGGGGATACAGAATTGTTCCTTTTTCTGGTTTTATCTTTTGTAATTAAGATTACAAGATGCTGCATAGAAGCTGTAGAGTTCCCTGTCTCAAGGAAAGCGTCTCACTCTTGATTTCCCTATGAGCATCCTGAATGCCACATCTGGCTATTGCTTATTTTTTATATATATACATACATACATACACACACACATACATACATACACATACATGCACAGTATGAGCATTTTTAATGTTACTTTATGTCACTTGTCCACAAAAGTGCTTCAGTGAGGAACTGTAGGATGCAGGTTAGTATAGTTGGTATAGTTAATGTAATACAGATGAAATTAGAGAAATTTGTTCATTGTAACCATTATCGAATATACTCAAATGGAAGCTGATGATTTTCTCTTGAAGCAATAATATATAGTAAACCCACCAATTTGAGCCTAGACAAGTGAACTAGGCTCCCTACTTTAGTTAAATATCTGAGTTATAAGATTGAATGACTGAAAGTGACAATTATTTGAGGACTGATGGTAGGCAATAGAAAACTAACATACCAACTTTACCAATATTAATATCTATGCTTGCACAAAATAATGTCAAAAGGTTTTGCTTTCCTAATTAGGTTAAACATTCTCCCTGTAAGCTAATATTATTATATTTATTTTTTGAAGAAACTTTCTGGAAACTAGTAAAGGGCCATTCCACTTTTCAATTGTATGTTCTTATGTAACAGAATCTAAATATTCACTCATATTTATTTTGTTAAATATTATTGTTTAAAATAATTATATTCCAAATACTTACTATATAACAGACATATCTATCTATCATTTAAGGTTAAGAATATTAATGCTGAATGTGTGATCTTGCACTTATTTCCCTTAATGCCACACTCAGATGAGAGGCCAGATGGAGTCTCATCTGAAGGAGTTAGAGCGAGTCCGTGATTCCTTGACGGCGGCAGAACGGAAGCTTCAGGAGTGTCAGGAGAGCCTGCAGCGCTGCAAGGCGAAATGTGCAGACCAGGCACACACCGTTAGGGAGCTACAGGGCCAGGTGTCCAGTGTTTGTTCAGTTTTTGCAAGATATGTTAAAGGAACACTTGGAGTGATTTCACCAGTTGAGGGCACTCATGTCAGGGGTTGATTTTTCATTTCCATCTGCCTCTTAAAATATTTTCGTCCAGATACTGTGATATTGTTTTGTAGACTGTTCTTTTAGTGCTTTATGGTGACAAATTTGTAATTAAGATCACTAATTTAGCTGTTCATGAAAATCTATATTTAGACATTGGAGGATGTGTTAATTATATGAGAGAAAGAGCAAAACTGTGCTTATGGGTTTCTTGATGTCAGGATAAGATAAATTATTGTTATTTACCTTAGAAAAATTATAATGCATTTGAATTAGAATTGTACATCACATTTATTGGGATTTTGTTCGGTCCTTTTTTTTTCTATATATACTTTTTTAACCCATCAGAACAGAGATTATGTGTGTACTATTTACCATCAAATAGCCATCTTCTAGCTCATTGCCTAGCACATAGAAAACACTCAAGTATTTTTTAATGAATATTTTCTTCAGAAGCACATCCACAGATGGTGGCAAGTCTTTTTTTTTTTTCCCCTTTGTTTTTTAGTTGCAAGATAGTTATAGGAAGAATTTATCTTGTGTCTTCCAGATCTAGATTTTTAATGCATCCTGTTTATTAAAACATGCAGACAGCATTTGGTGAACTTAAATTCCTCAGAAGAGATTTTTCTAAGAAAATGTTAAATTATATATATTTGGTTTAAATTACTAGTTGAAATTATGAGGAAAGTTTTTTTAAATTATTATTAAACCTTTTTACACTACTTAAATCAGCTTTTGAAGGATGGGAAGATTTTTTTCTTTTCTCCTTGTACTGCTGGGAGCCTCACACATGGCTAGGCAAGCAATCTACATCTAAGCCACATCTTCAGCCCAATGGGAAGATTGAGAAGATAAGATATTCTTTCTTAGCATGGGCAAATGTGTCTTAGATTGATTTAGTTTGATTCTCATAAGAGAATAGTTTTTACTTATAGTTACAACTTCAAAGATAGTAATCAATCAGTATTGTTAAGTGAAGCAAAACTACCAGACAAACTAAATATCTAACAATAGATCAGTATTTTGTAAATTTTTTGTATTTTAACTTATTAAATGTCTTTTACAAAAGTATTGTTCAGAGTATTTTAATTGTCATCAACCACAAAAACTTTCAGTTGATTATTTTCCAACATAGTCAACGTAGTTTTTAAAAACTTAACCAGGAATTTAAGAATCTGTATTTTAATAACATTTCTTGATATCTTTCTGTGTAGAAGTACAGTATATCTTCATTTTATTTGTTTTAACAATAAAATATGTAGATTTCTTTGAAGTTGATTATAAAGAAAATAAACAAGAAAGCTTTTTTTCTTCTTCTTTTTAGGTTGATGGAAATCACAGCCTTCTGACAAAGCTTTCTCTGGAGGAGGAAAATTATCTTATTCAGTTGAAGTGTGAAAACCTTAAACAGTTAGTATTAAATTGACTCAGAATTGGTGTTGCATTTTTCCCCAAACATTATAATTTTAAAATATATGTTTTCTGTAAAAAGAAAATTAGAACAGATGGATGCAGAGAATAAAGAGCTTGAGAAGAAGCTGGCAAAACAAGAAGAATGTCTTAAGCACAGCAATTGGAAGTTTAAAGAGAAATCTGCAGAATACACAGCATTGGCCAGGCAACTGGAAGCTGCTTTAGAAGAAGGAAAACAAAAGGTACAGATGTCCTTTATTTAGGAACTTTTTAATTAGTTTGCCAAAGAGTTGTCTTTTAAAATAGTTAGTATCTCCTGATGCCAGACTACAGTTATTGTCTTTTTCCCGATGGCAGAGTACAGAGAGAAATTCCATTTTTGTTCTCTACCCATTTTTCCTTTGGAGAAAAACAGATATATTACTGGTCCAGGGTTACTCCACAAGTGAGTGGTGGTATGGTAGGATAACAGGCTGAGATGGAAAGAACTTTGAAGTGCAACTCCTTTCCCATCCTTTTTTAAAAATACAAAGCCAAGTTAAATGTGCAAATGATTTAAAAATTTGGTTTTAATCAGGATCTGGTGAGCTGTAAAGCTCAAGTCCCTTTTGACAAATATTTATTGTATAAATACATACAAGAATTAAATTATAGTTAAATCCTCAGGTTATCATTCAGCGTAAATGGATTCCTCACTCTCTTGGTCCTTGAGAAGCAAAGGTAGAAAAACCTGGTCTCAGCTCTCAGGATACAGCATTGTAGGGATTAACATGTGGACTAATGAATGCCATCTCGTGTAGATGCAGTAGTAGAGGACAGGTTCAAGGCACACTAGAAACAGTGCTTATCTCAATCTGGCAGGAGGAGAAATGATTCGGGAAGATCTCAAAGAAGAGGTGAATTTTTCAAACTAAAACATGAATTTGAAAATCTAATGTTGAAAAAAACTAGATTTGAATTCTGGTTCTGACACATTGTACACTGACCCAAGGCAAGTCATTTCTCTGAACTTTAGTTTTCCTAATCAGTAAAATGGGGCTGATGGGTTTCATTCTAAGATGAGTGAGGCTGAAAAGTGATCATCTATACCCTGATGATTCTTAGACGTGTATCTACAACCAGCCCTCTCCTACTAAAATCTAGACTTTCATATTCTACTGCTTACTTGGCCTCTCAACTGAATGTGGACATCTCAGACTGAACAGATCTTCACCCAAATTAAGAATCATTTTCTCCAAACTTTCTTCTACCCACAGTCTTCCTCAGTCCCATTAATGTCAATTTCATAGAAGTCAGATAAAATCCAATATCCTTGAAATGTGACTCTTAAAAGTATCCCATATATAGTTTGCTTTTTTTAACTTTGAAAATCCAATTCAAATTGATTTTCAAAGACACATCATTGAGAAAAAAGCTAGGTAGCAAATTGTACTGCCAATAGCAGAATTGTGAAACAAATTTTTTGGCCCCACCAACCTTTGTTAGGAAAAGAAGAGGTGACTTAATTTTGAGCTCAGCCTCAGTGAATCTTGAAAATGTCAGGAGCTCTCAGATTCCTTCCAAAAAGTGTTCAAAATCCCCAGAGGTGTGTCTCCCCTCTCCTTTGTCTCCTACTGCAGTAGAATATGGGGCTGTTTCTAGTTTCTGTCATTTGAGTAATGCCATCACTGCCCTGTCTCCATGGCCCTCATCAAGGGGACATTGCCAATGGTATGAATGCTTGTCCTGCGGGCCTTTACCCTACATCTTCAGATCCTGCTTGCATCCCTTAGTCACAATCACTCTTAGCATTTGTGCAGAAGAAATAGTTGTAATATATTGTGAAATGTAAATCATAATATTGGAACTGAGTCTACAAGTCATAATAACAGAACTGCATGTACAAGCATTAGGTTAGAGGACCTTCTTCCCCCTAGTTCCTTGTTCCTGGACCAGACCCTGACCTCCATGCTCATTCTTGTGCATCCAACCCAGCATTCTTACAAATAGGCTCCACATAACTGAATTTTTGATGAGCTAATCTAGATTATTTGATAAAATAAGCAAACAGAGAAATATGAAACACAAATTCAGGCCACCTAAGTGAATGAATGAAAAGTCAGTCGTGTGTGTGTGCGTGTGTGTGTGTGTGTGTGTGTACCACTTCCCTTCATTCTGTCCATCCAAATGTATAATCAGCATTTAATGAGAACTTTCTATATCCCATTGCTCCTTTGGATACCATGGTGCATATAAATATTATTAAAAATAGATTGGTTCTTAGTGTGTTTTTAAAATATTGTTGGGGAAAACACCTATCTAAGTTATAAAGCAGTGAAAATGTACACAAAAAATCTTTTCCGTCAAGCTGTTTTAGATACTTATACAAAAAACATATATACTTATACTATATGTGCATCTTCAGGATAGAATATCTTTGAACATTTTCTAGTTATATCGTCTAACACCCAACTAATATCTATTTGGGAAAAAAGTACAATATATCCATGTTAAGCCTTTAAATCATATTTTATAAAAAATACATTGAGTTATTTTACTCTCAATAATAATTACAGGTTTCTGAAGAAATAGAGAAAATGTCATCTAGAGAGAGGATTTTACAAATTAAAATATTAGACCTGGAAACTGAGCTTAGAAAGAAAAATGAAGAGCAAAACCAACTTGTTTGCAAAATGAACAGTGTAAGTATTAGTATAACTTAATATATTGTAAAAAATAAATTAACATTTAACATTCATACCATGCAGTTTAAATTATTAACGTACAATTGAGGGGAATCTGGCTATGGTTTTCTGACAGTATTAAAAATAAATAATAATATAAAACACATAAAATATGAATGTAAACACCATGCCAAAGAATGTATCCTCCCTTCCTGGCAGCATCTACTACATTGCCCCCAAGTTTCATCAGACCCTCCCCCAAAGGTGCTTTTGGGTAATAGCTGCTTAATGAAACTTACAGATACCTTATTTTCTTCATGGAATGAATTTTTCATTTTTTTTAAAGATAAACATAATTTAGACTGTAAGATTTTTATATCTGTCTTCAATAAGTGAATACTATACTTGAGAAATATATGATTTGGTGTTAAGTAAATATTTAGTTTTGTTAAATCTGCATATGAGATGGATTCTTTGATCCACTTAGCCACAAAATGAGAATACCAAATTGGCTGTTTAATTAGTCTTCTGATGTTTTTTCCTGAATATTTATGAAATAGTCAATTGAGCATTAGTCTTGATTAAATCACTTAATAATTATCTGCTTAATAATAACATATTCAGAATATTGAAACTTAATTTTTCCAGGAGCAGGAGACTCCATGAAAACTGTTTTTGCATTCCCAAGTGTCTAAATAGTAAAACTAAAAAATTCAAAAGTTAAATGATTATGACATGCACTGTTTAATTTTATTATTTTCACAAGTTTTTTGACAGCTTACTCAGAACAAAACTTTTATCACTTAATTTAGCATAGACTTTCATTTTATTTCCCAACTTTAATTAAAACACCATAGGAGTTTATATTATAAAATATGTATGTGTTCTTTATGCAGTTGAAGCCTTTGAAAAAATAAAGTAAGCAAGCTAAGCTGAAATGGGTTTTGTTATAATGTTCCCAGTATTTGGCTAAAGCTACTAATAAATAGGTTTACGATCTGGTAATTTTTATACTAGTAAAAAAGTCTGTAATTCTGAGCACAGATTTAGAAATAGCTGAAAAATGAGTTTTGTTCAGTGCTTTTCAGGGACAAGTGGTTAGTCAAGTATCTTATATACTTGCTTTAGCCCCAACAAGATTTAAACACCCAGAGAGCCTCTCTCATAGGTGACTACATCCCCAGGCTTTTGCAGTACCCTGTCCACCCGGGCAGGCCTTTTCTTATTCTCTGTCCAAATATTTTGGGGTGGGGGTGGGGGGCAGGGAGAAAGCACAGTCTCCGGTTGGCCTCAGCTTAGCCCATGGCAGTAACCCTCTTGCAGCCAGAAACATCTCTGAAGTCTTTTATATGTCCTAAAATACATTCACCCTTTACATTCTACCCTACCATATAAGTGTGTTGTGTTACTGATTTTCTCTCCAAATTGTTGAGTAAAGTTGATGCTACAAAAAGATTCACTGTATTCATTCGGTGACTTTGTATAGCCCAGTGTATCAGGTCATGTCAATCTACCCTGCTTCCGCTGCCAGGCATTGCTCAGTTTCAGGAGGCAAAGTGCCAGGGACCATTGAACGCTTGCTATGAGGTACACAGAAAACCTCTTTAGAGAGACCTTGGTGACTAGGTAGTATTTGCAACCTGTCTTATCTAAAGCATTCAGTGAACTGATCTAATTTTAAAAAGTTTTTTCGACAACTAGGTCATTAGACAATTAGGTCATTCTGGTGGGATAAAATATGGAACTTTTAAGCAGAAGAAATGGCAAAAATGAGCATGAAAATATATTAAATGTAATGAAAATGTATTAATGATGGTTTTAAATAAAACCCTCTTGTTAAGTGAGTCATGTTAAACATACAATAATTTGGGGCAAAGTGAATGTGAATTATAACAAATTAAATCACAGTGAAAATCAACTATGTATGCTTTATTTATTAATTTTAATTTTTAATTTTACACTCCCCACAAGAGTACTTGGGCAGAAAATAAGAAAAGGCCTGAAAGGTGGACAGGGCACTGCAGAAGACTCTGGGGACATAGTTACCTATGAGAGAGGCTCTCTGGGTGTTTACAGTCCTTTTGGGGCTAAAGCATGCATATAAGAAAATACTTCACTTACTGCCTGGTCCTGTACAGCAGTGTGTTCAGAAACCTGGTAGGGGAGTAATATGGTTTGAACAAGAGATGAAGACAGTCTGAGAGAATAAAAGTGGGAGAACCAGGCAGCGAGCGAGGCGGGGGGCGGGGGGGAGGGGCTCCATCTTGCTGGACGAAGGCGCTGGTTTCCTATCCACACGGCTTTTATAAGCATAAGCAGGGAGGGCAGGTAACCTTAATCAAAGGTATCCTCTAACTAGCATTCTTAATTAAGTTAGCACTCTCTTTATCTTTTGCTCATGTAGCTCGGGCCACTGTTTTCCTAGGTATGACTTCACATCTGCCCAAGTGACTCTAGTCAATAAGCATCCGCAGCCTCATGCATTAAGCCAGGTATACTTTCAGCTTTGCCTTAAAGAAAACAGCGGTTCCCAACAACTGAACACTCACTGTCTCTGAAAAGCAGAGAACAAAACTCAAAACTCATTTTTCAGCATTTCTAAATCTGTGCTTAGAATTATAGACTTTTTCTTACTAGTGTAAAAATTATCAGATCATAAACCTTTTATTAGTACTTTAGCCAAATACTGGAAACATTATAATAAAGCCCATCTCATTAACTTTTAAGATAAGTTAATAATGGACACATCAGATGTGAGAATTTTTTTTTTTTTTAAAGAGAGAGGGACAGTGAGAGAGACAGAGAAAGAGAGAAACAACTTTA